>RPOG01003668.1:0-18993 GCA_008086565.1 Thalassoma bifasciatum | reverse complement strand
AATATTGATCGTCCAGTCCTGTGCTTGGTTTCTTGAACTGAGTGGCGTTTCCCTTGAATCGTGTCAGCTTCTGAAGATGCATTTTCACAGTTACAGAAGTCAGATTTCAGTCAGACATTTATTTAAGTATCTAGTTTTCGGCGGCCTCCATGCAGCACGTGTCCAACATGTGATCTCTGGTGTTTGTTTTCTTGTATCAAATAGCATCTTTCAGCAGCTTCTCTGGTGTCACCATGTTCACTACAACAAGGATTAAAGTTTTCCCTGGAAAAACAAACAAACATTGTGTCTCATTCTTTGTGGGTTTGACTCCAGGATGGAAAAGAAATAAAGCTCAGTGTTTTTTTTTTGTTTTGTTTTGTTGTGCAGCAGAAGATCACAGCTCACCACATCATTCATCCTTTATTCTGCTCCAGCCCTGCAGCTTGCACTATTAACTATTAAGCTTTGGATTGTTTCACTGCACAAAGGTTTTTTTTTGTTTTTTTTCCTCACACACAAATTGATTCTCTGTAAAGTCAAGCAGAGGGGAGTGACAGCAAAGGACTTTGATTTGTTTACAGATCAGAAGTTTGCTTTTGGCTCCAAACTGCTGTAAGGATTTTTGTTCAAACGTCAGAAGAAAAGAAAGATGGATGCGCATTCTCGGTCAGTCAGCTAACAAATGCAGAAAAAAACTGATATTTTTCAACAACTACAGCCCTGTTTCAAAGTTCCTCCCGGGGTAAAATTGAGCTGTTTGAAGTTTCTTTTTCTACACAGTCAGAACTTTTGTTTTTTTTGACATGAAGACAAAAGGGTAAAGTTTCAGTCCGTAGTCAGTTTCCTGGGTTACTCTGACAAGACTTACAGATCACTCTGCTGTGGAGCAACTGGAGACCAGACGATGCCTGTCACCCTCTTCAGAATGGAATAGTCTTCGGAGCATTTTTCTTCTTCTCCAGCTACGGATGGATACTGTTGCTCCTCTAAAAAAGTGTGACCTGAGGCTCATTTTCACGCAACCCTCAGTTTTCATCTTACAATGAATTATTTATGTCACTTAGATTAGCAAGACTCTAAATAAGTGGTTTCCAACCTTTTCTAGCTCAGGGCCCACTTTTCTGTTTTTTTCTGACCCCACAAATACTGAGGCCACATTTCACTTTCTAACAACAACTTTTTTATATTAAGATATTTTAACATTTTTGTATCCTTTTAAACAACTGCGTTTTACCATATTAAACATTATTCCCTTTATTTTTATCTTTACACAATTATAACCCCCTCCCCACTACAAAAATCATACTATTTTGAAAATAATTTGGCGGCCCACTTGCAATACCTTCACGGCCCACCAGGGGGACGTGGACCACAGGTTGGGAATCACTGCTCTAACTAATATGTACATTTCTTGCTTTTGTCAGGTTCTCAAAGAAAACCTTAGTACAGTTGTGCTCATAAGTCAACATACCCTGGCAGAATTGATGTTTTTCGGCCATTTTTCAGAGAACACAATAACTTTTCTACCGCTTATGGTTAGTGGTTGAGTGACGCCATTTATTGACAAAAAATTGTGTTTACTCTTTTCTTTTTAAATCCTAATGACATCATAACAACCAAAATGACCCTGATCAAAAGTTTACTTACCTCATGTTTTAATAACTTGTATTGCCCCCTTTAACATCAATGACAGCTTGAAGTCTTTTGTGCTCGTTGTGGATGAGGGTCTTTATTTTCTCAGATGGTAAAACTGCCCATTCTTCTTGGCAAAAAGCCTCCAGGTCTGGTAAATTCATGAGCTGCAGGTTTAAGATTTCTCCATAGTGGCTCAACGATATCGAGGTCAGGAGACTGAGATGGCCACTCCAGAACATTCACTTTATTCTGCTGTAGCCAATGTCAAGTCATCTTGGCCTTGTGTTTTGTAGCATTGTCATGTTGAGTGTAAATTTTCCTCCAGTATATTCTGATAACATGCTGCATTCATCTCTCCATCAGTTTTGACCAAGTTTCCTGAGGCTTTAATCTACAATAAAGAAACTATGTCACTAGATCAATGACTTTATTTATAAGAATACACAGAAGAATCAAAATTGCTGTTACAGCTAAGTTATCACAGATTGTGAACCCTAACTTTAAGTGAGTCTGACCTGTGAAACCTGTTCACTCTGTGTCTCATATGAGGTTCAGAAGTATCTGTAGCTCCACCAGCAGACCACAGGGCTGCTTCTGTCCTTGAGATAGACTCTGTGAATTATAGGAGACAATGAAGTGAGTCAAAATAATAGAAGCATTTTCGATTTCTGGATGTCGAACGTAAATCTATAGGAAGTGAGACTTCACAGGGGCTGAAGTTCTTTCTCAGAGCGGAAGAATGACTGGGAGTTTCGTTGATAAAGACGGAGACTGTAGTAAAAGTTAGTCCTCTGTAAAGTCTGACCTACTCTCCTGGTTCACTGACCCTGCTCTGACCCACATACAGCACGAAGGATCAGCTCCAGTTAACAGCTCGGGGAATTTGGACCACCCTACCAAATGAGACTTCAAATAAGTCCAGTGGAAAATCTGGTTTTGACGAAGTCAAGTACCGACATCCCTACAAGTAAAATCGGTGTTTACTGAGGATTGAAGGAAGTCAGTCATGACCTATTACGAAAGGTTGTAACCATAACCTTGTTTGATAAAAAAAGGACCAAACAATTGTTTAAGAGGTGTAGTTCTCTGTTTGAAACACTTACAAATAATCTAAATATTTTCAGATGTCTTCAAATATGCAGTTTTGCCAGGAGAGTAATTCCCTCTTTTCCTCACTTACCACCCAAAACCCAATGAGATGATATCCTTTGAGAAAAAAAAAAAATCTTTCAGTAATTTATACTCAGATACAGGATCTAAATCAGATATCTTGGGAAAAAATTAAAACAGCATGGGAAAAAGATTTAGGTATTGTATGGCAAGATAGCCTTACTCTTATTCACACTTCTTGATTATGTGTATGACAACAGATTAATCCAGTTTAATGTACTTCTTTGTCACCACTACCCAAAGAAAAATTCACAAAAAATGTTTCCATCATAAACTCAGAGGTGTAGCAATGGCCCAGCCTCAGTGGGACATATGTTGTGGACACGCCCTTCTTTGGACAACTATTGGAGCAGTATATTTGATGTATTCTCTAATAATTGTATAAAAAAACATAGCTCCTGATTTCCACTTAGTCATCTTAGGCATAGCTCCTCCAAATTGTAAGCTGTCAAATTTTTGAGTGAATGCTTTGACTGGAAATCAAATAAACCTCCATCATGCCTACAGTGGTGAAAAGACGTGCTTTTCTTTCTAACCTTAAAAAAAAGACTCAGATATAATATAGGTAAAAGACGTAGAGACTTCTTTGTGACCTGGAGTCCTTTTATAGATTACAAATAAAGCTCCACATTACACTCAGTGTTCTACCCATTTACTGCATTTTTTATTTTCACTGAACTGTGTGTAAACAACTATTTTATATTTAACCTTCCTGTTGTCTTCGCGTCAATTTGACCCACTCCCTAAATCTATTTTGTCATAACTTTGTTTTTCTTTTGTAGAAATGCTTTAAAATTACATGGATGGTTCCATGCTATGCTATCGGCCTGTACAATCAGTTATGACAGTTTTTGCCTGTGTATGTGTGTTTTTTTTTTTTTTTTTTTTTTTTTTTTTTTTTTTTTTTTTTTTTTTTTTTTTTTAAGAAATTAATAGAATTTCCCTGCCATTAAAAAATGAAATTATACAAAAACAATATCCTGCCTACACTTTGACATAAACCTGTCTGTTCATCAATACATCCACATATGAACCTCTGATAGCTTAAGTGAAAAAAATTAATAAATCAAAAATTCTGCTTTTTCTACTCAAAAGAGAAACATACTTATATGCAAATAAGGTCTATCATTCCAAATATTTCAGAATTAATAGTTAAATATATGTTACTACGTCTGAAATACCTTCATTAAATAAAAGGAACAAAAAAAATTAAAGAAAATTATACACCTTGTACGATGTAAGCAATCAGAACAGACAGTGCAGAGTAAATCTTAAGCCAATACAAGGATTTGTTACGCTGCATTATTTAATAATGTAATACATTTTGACTTTATTTTGTAATAACGGTGCATTTTGTAATAAAATTCTTGAACACAATATGTAATAATTTTTCCCGCATTATGTAATAATTTCTTACATATTGCAAGGGTTATTACAAAATGCAGGTGTTGCACTTTTTTTCCTAGAAAATGTAAGAACTTAGTGCATTATGTAATAAACCACCAAAACTGATGTCTGTATTTTCTGGAAAAATTCCAGGAGTGCCAATACTTTGGTCCATGACTGTATATTTGTATAACATATTCCAGATTGCGTATGTGTATGTCTTCCAACATTTCATTACACTGATGATATTCATACTATTAAAACTTATTTAGAGCGATTTTTGTCTCTGTGAACTCTTAAACACAATCTCTATGAATTCAGTTATATTTGACTTAGATTTGACCAATGAATGATCTTACTACTTTTTAAAATCAATTTATGTTTTCAATTCATGCTGGTATGCTGATAATTAATGTAATAATGAAGGTAAGTTGATTTTTTTTCTAGTTAAGACATCAGTTTTGGTAGTTTATTACATAATGCACTAAGTTCTTACATTTTCTGGGGAAAAAGTGCAACACCTGCATTTTGTAAAAACCAGTGCGATATGTAAGAAATTATTACATAATGGGGCGCAGATGGCCTAGTGGATATGGCCGCGCACCATGAGGCTTGCCCTCGAGCGGGTGGCCCGGGTTTCGATTCCCGCCTGTGGCCTGTTTCCCGCATGTCACTCCCCACTCTCTCACCCCATTTCCTGCTCTATCCACTGTCCTCCCCTATCCGATTAAAGGCAGAAAAGCCCAAAAAAATATCTTAAAAAAAAAAAAAAAAAAAAAAAAAGAAATTATTACATAATGCGGGAAAATTTATTACATATTGCGTTCAAGAATTTTATAACAAAATGCTTTGGATTATTACAAAATAAAGTCAAAATTTATTACATTATTACATAATGCGGCGTTCTTACATAATGCGGTGTAACAGGGTTAAAGATACAATACTACAAAAAACTCCCTCTGTTTCCGTGACCCTTTAAGTTGTTAGTCTTCATTGTATTTATTTATCTCTATTTTTCTTTTTCCCTTATTTTTTTAGCCTCAGAGGGGAGGGGGAGTGACATTTATATTTATATGTGGTTGTGTATGTCTGTAAGCTGTACATGTCTGTTTAAATTGTTAAAAAAAAAAGCAGAAAATTAAGTATTTTCAAAAACAGAGTGGCTCCTAAAAGAGTATTTGTGTTTCGCAACAAGTTTAAAGTGTCAGTCTCCAGCCGACAGTCAAGGATCTTCACTTTTAACTGCTCCTTATTGAATCCATTTCTCAAGATTTAAGGTTGCAGCTTGGTTTGCTTTAAGCCTTGCTCTTGTGTAAAAAGGGTGTCAGTACAACTAGTGTTGAAGGAAAAAAGTCACTGGGTATCTTCAATTTTTAGACCCAGGAAACCTTTTTTAGTAATACAGTCTGAAAAATGTAATATCCTATTCTTTAACTTAACAGCCTCACAACAGGACACACAATAGTTTTAGGGCGTGTAGATTTTTATCGTTCCTACCAACACTTGCCTCTAAACTGATGAGTCACATTAAATTGAAGAAAGCATTGTACGTAAAAAGTCTCCAAATGAAAACTCACCCAGATGCAGTGTGAGTACAGACCTGCTTCTTCAGGGATAAACTCAGAGAATAAACTCCTATAAAATATTTGGAGAAACAACAGAGAACATTCATTACAAGCCTGTTGGATAAACTTCATTACTTTGAGCTATATAAAAGCTTCAAAAGCTTGTTGAAAAGAAGCAACATGAACCCCCTCACAGCTGCTCACACGTCTTCAAAGCGTGAGGATGCTGGTGGGGGGTCCATGTCCTGCCAGCCTGCAGTCAAACTCATATACTTTATATCAGAGAATAAAGGAGGAGGAAGTGTCAGGAGACTTTTTAATGAGCAGTTAAGCTCATTTATTCTCTCCATCCATCTGCAGATGTGTTCTCTTTTACATATGTGTAACTATAAGATATTTCACTCATGAACGCACTCATAAAAAGCTTAGTTTATGTAATTATTCCCTAATGAAGCCAGTGGTCTCTGAGTTCATCTTCTGAAAGTAGAGTTGAAGCATACTGTACTGTGTACTTGGTGCTGATAATCTTATTTTAAATAGTCGATTACATTTAGGCGTATATTTGGAGGTAAGACTTTTTCAAGGTCACATTGAAAGTCCTCACAGGGACTTTAAATTATAAATCAAAAAAATATAAAAATAAAACACACCGTGATTGTTGTTGCCATTTTATCTTTCTGGAAAAAAAAAAGAAAAACCCACATTTCTAGCTTAACTTTGCGCTAAATTTGATAACTGTTTCCAACACACCCAATAAAATGTTCTCATTGTGGTATATTACAGCCTGACTTAAATATATAAACCATTACCTGCTCCCCATAAATCAAAGGTATGCAGTTAGTTTTTAAAATAGGATACAGATCTTATCATAACTAAGAACTTCTCTCAGATAAAGTTGAAAACTGTGTTTGATGTCCTTGCACTTGCTGAAGTGAGCTGTGTTGCACTGGTTTCATTAAAGGCTCTTTAATGTAATTAGTCCAGCAGCCTATGAACACATTATCTTTAATTCAAAATGTCCAATCAAGCAGACATTTGGGAAAATTTTACCCTCCATATGACTTCATTTCTCTGCTGCAGTCTAGTTCACGGACCAGTTTGCATTATATGATGGTACAAAGGTGCCATCAACAGAGACACACAGACTGTTGCTGTTTGGATCAGTAACCAGTTCAGATCAGTGAATCCTGACACTCCAAATATCTACAAACAAACACCAGATAAGAGAGGAAGTGGCTGCACACAGTCTCTGCTTCTCCGTCAGTCCCACGTTTTCTCTCCTCCATCTCTTTCACCTCTCACTGCCTCATAAGCGTATGCTGAGCCACGAATGGCTGCAGGTCATTCTTTACTGAACAATCGCTCACTGCCTCTGTCCCACAGGACTCACTCTTAATCTCCAATACACACCAAACTATAAAAACTTTGCTGCAGGCAACAGTCCAAACAATCTGAGATGGAGTTATATTGGTATGTGGCTCAGCCAGAGAGAGAGAGAGAGATGACCTCTCCTCCGTTATGTATTCTGCAGATATGAGTGTCACTTGGGTTTTTACAGCATCTCTTTGGCAGATGAAACCAGAATACAGAGCCAGGAATGCATCTCACAGCCCACTGTGTCCACCCTGATGTTCACCAGCCTCCACTCTGAGAAAGTTGTACCTGAAGGTGTAACGTTGTGTTCATCTGGCTCTATGTACTGTATTGTTTCTCCAATAAAGGATGTCATTAAATACTTAAATAGCAAATGAATGCTCTATTTGTGATAACTGATCAGTTTTCTGCAGTGTTACATGCCGCATAAACATCCGCTAACTATGTTTCTGACCAAGGAAAATGTTCACCACCAGGGGGCGATATGGGCAAAATATGTCAGGATGTTTTCATGGCAGGATCTGAATCTGGATTTTATCAGGGTTACCTTTCAGACTCAGAATATTTTGACCTGTAAACAATATTTTTAGACTTAGATATTTCTTATCCTGCATCCTGAACTACTTCCATAAACATTTCTTTGTCTTTTCTGCACCATTTGATAACTTTAATCTGGTTTTGTGTCCTGTAATATGTTTTTATACTCTCACATTTTCTCACCATCGAGTTGTTGAGTTTCTGCAGAATGTACAGAACTTAAGCTTCATACAAGTAGCCTAGGAACAGCTTAAATGTTACATCGTGAGACTTTAATAATGGACTTTGGTTTTGTTTGTGACCGTAACAGAAAAGTAAATGTTCACACCATTTAGAAGATGAGTCATTTCATTGTGCGATGAAAGCTTGGGCTGTATGAAAACAGGTTTGGCCCCTGAGCCTGAAGCTTGGTTTATGCTTGACCTGTCCACGAGGTCCGTGTCCCTTCCACATGGAAAATTTCCAAGTTGCGCACCTCTGAAAATTTCTAACTGTCGGACAGAAATGCAATTTCTTGCGGCCACACTTGGCAGAGAAGAGGAAGGAACAAAAAATAATCTTGCACACGACGTCCATGATTCCCAAAAACAATTTGAAATGTTGACTCATCAGACCACAGCAGACTTTTCCACTTCGTGTCTGTCCATCGCAAATGAGCCCAGGCCCAGAGAAGGCGGCGGCATTTCTGGTTGTTGTTGATATCTGGCTTTGTCTTTGCATGGTAGAGTTTGGTTCCAGGGTTTCTCTTTCTCATCCATGACTTTAAACTCATCTTTACAATTTGGACCAAAAATGTGGACGTCAGGATGACAAACCTGCATAAGATCATTTGGAGACACATCACAGGAACATCATGTGACACTAAAAACACCTCTTTGGCGATAAGAAAATGAGGAATTATATTCCTGTGAAGACATTAGCCTTTTTAGACTTTTACCATGAAATCCATCCAGTGGAATATTTTTCGAGTGCAGGAGTGAGCCCTTTAAGTATGATCTCTCAGGCTTGACATGACTTCTTTTGGATTAATGCTTTTCATAAACCTGAGTTAATACACAAAATCCTCTCTGGTTCTTTTGTCTGCTTTAATTGCAGCTAATAGAGAGGAATTTTCCCAGTATGTGCATAAAGACACATCTTATTTCTCTGAGACTCAGAACAAAGATGAATCGCATCGGTTTGAAAAAGAAATGACTCTGCTTTCTCTTCCACTTATTTTTCATCAGGGCTGAGGATGAGGGAACTATTCCCCATTAGAGCTGTAATCACAGACCATAGAAGTGGTAAACAGAAGATAAGGAGCCCGTATTAAACACACACACACACACACAGGCGCATACACACATTTGTCTCGTGGATGTAGCTGAGATCTTTAATCAGCTGTCTGAGTCAGTGCTCTCCCTTGCAGTAAGTGAAGCCTCTGAGTTTCAGCCTCTAATTGATATATAGAGGATTTCACTGTTACTCATAATGATGAAATATTTGACTCTGGTGATACATTCATGTTTGAAAAAAATGGGAATTATGTAGGGAGTAAATATATTACTACAGCTGCAGATTGTTAAAGCATGCTCTCTCTTTCATCATACATGGTAGGAGGAAGTTTCACAGATCTTTGACCCATGAGACATCCCTCTCTTTTGTGAAGTGGGTGTTTTGTGTCAAAAATCTCAGTTAGCTTTTTAACAGGCCTTTATTTCCATTACTTGTTTCCATAGTTACAGTCATTATCCTGTTACAGATTTTGATCCTACATCTGAACCTTTTTTTTTTGTGGATACTCAAGCTTTTTTTTTTTTAATTAGCCATTGACGAGACAAAATGACTAAAATACACAACTAAGAGGATCATTTAAAGAGAGGGTATTCTGCTTTTTCATATGTTAAACATGGATGTAAAGAAACAGATCAAGATGTTCAGACTAAACATTTACATTTTGCTGAAATGATGAGGTCATCACATAAGGATCTACTAACTGGTTCAGGATACATCGGAGGGACGAGCCTCAAACACCAAGGTCAGCATATATAGTCCTGCCCCAAAGCAGATGAAAGGTGGTCTGTGGAGCGGGGAGCCTTAAAGAGACAGTAGCTAAAACTAACATGCATCTCAGACAGATGATGAAATGCAGGTTTTAAGAAACACAAGTTTGGAAAAATTATGATTTTTTTTAAGTTGTAGGCTATGTAAAGCTTTTATGTGGACACAAGAGACAGTGTGAAGGCTATAAAAAAGATAATACCTCCTTTTTGAAGGCAGGGTATGCATTTGATAGGTTTTGTTTCTCTATTTACAAACAGCATCCAAACTGGTCTCCTCCTCCGTGGCTCAGTGTCAGCTGCAGCGCATGCTCACTGCCTCCAACCGTAGCTAATAGAATGGCTAACAGTTGTAGCTTCGTAAACACGCTGTAAATGGTAAAAAAAAATCAGCCCTGCCAGCACCTGCAGCATCACGTGAGAGAAACTCAAGAGCTGTACACCTGACTTCCTGCAGGTAAATGAGATACGCTGCGGATATAGAATCATTCTTTCTGTGTGTTACAGCTGCTATCGTAGCCACTCACAATAGCGTCTCCCACTCGCTATCAGCAACACACAAAGTCACATGGGCACTGGGCAGCCTGTGATTGGCTGGTAATCACCCATAACAACTCCTGCTCTCTGCCCAGAAGTGTCCCAAACTCAAACAAAACATTAACAAAACAGGCAGTGAGGGGGGTCTGTAAGCACAAAGGCCCAGAGACAACGCTTGAGCAGGAATATTCCTGTAAAAACTAAAAGTTCAATTTTTATGAAAATTCTGAATACTCTACCTTTAATGTACAACAACTCATTAAGAAGACTTTTAAGTCCATTTTCCATTTTGTCAACTATAAGAAGTTCCATCAAAATGTTATTATGGTCTCCAATGTATTTCCCTTGCATTGTTTAATGGTCAAACCAATGCCGTCAGACTGCCCTTAACAGTGTGACAGAAATGTATTTTGGGTGCATAGAGGTCTTTGCTCCATCACAGCAACATGAGACATTTATGGTCCTTAGCTCAACTCAGAGAATGTGTTAGCTCGGCTACAAGCCAGAAACCAAGAGTCTGCTGGCAAAGATAAGAGTCAATAACACTGCATACACTTGATGTAGAGTAAATATAATCTGACAACATGATGAACAACAAAGCTATAGCTAACTGGTGATGTCAATGTCCCCACACCAGCTTCAATATTTTCTCAAACAAATGATGTCTTAGTGTTGAGCTCAGTCTGTAGTGAGAGTTCTGTGGCTTAATGGAGGCGAGACAGTGCAGAGGGACAGAGGCTGAGTTGTTTTCAGTCCTGTTGTGTTTAGAAGAAGAGGTCCTGAAAACTGTGAAAACTGCCTAGTGATTCAAACACAAGTTACCAGCAACGACCCCACCATGATGGCGATTTTATTTTTTGGTGCTGTCCAAATCCAAAGTCCCTCAGCTTGAGCTGTCCACACCATGATACTGAAACTGCGACAGTCACCTGAGCTGCTATACCGCTTACTGACATCAATTCAAGAAAAGGGAAAAAGGAAAAAAGAAGAATAATAAACATAAAAAAAACTAATAAAAAGTGTCACATTTGCAAATGCATTTTTGCCCACAGTATTTTACTCAATATGCCCAAAGCCCCTTAAATGTTGAAATGGTAGTACTATTTCCATATTCATTGATAAAATGGGTCAAGGGATAAAAAGGGCAGTGACCATTTTTAGAAGAGGGGTGAATTTGACCATTTTTATCTCAGGGGGATAACATTCCTCCAATTCCCACTAAAGTTGAGAACCAGATGTAATTTGAATGTAATTAAAACAGCAGTGATGTGTTGTTCATGAACGATTTGTTCAAAACAGCCAACTCAACTAAATGAACGAACTGAAGTGAATCACTTACTGAAAAGACTCGTTCATATCTCAGCTCCAGCACTTTGTTCTCTCCCATCTCATGTCTATCCCTCCAGATTGTTGCCCTAAAAGTTGCCTGAACCTGTTCTCCCTCTCCTACTTTTACAACAGCCTCGTTTCAACCAGGCAGTCTGGTACGGATCAGTACAGTTTGGTGCGGGTCAGATCAGTAAAGCCTGATCCTGTGCGCGTTTTCACAGCCAACCGTACCCTGCTTGATGGGCCGGAGCTACGTAACAGCGTGATGTCACTGCAGCGCTATGAGCGCTACACAGTGTACCCCACGAATAAATACAACAAAGAAGAAATAAGCGGCATTGTAAACAAAGAACGACACACAACCCCGCACGCAGCCTTCCCTGAAACAAAGCTTCATTGAGTTATGGAATAAAGAGCCACATGCTGATCACAAAGTAGAAGAGTTGCTGGATGTCCTCCATCTTTCTCTTTATTACCGCTGTTGCACGGGAAGTTACCGATCTTTTAACCAATCAACGTACTGCAGTGATTATAGCCCCACCCCTGGGGCCGGTTTGGAGTGGCTTGGCACCCCAAAGGAAGGGTACTGAAAAGTGGAGCGGTACAGGTCACTTATTAGGGGACCCGTCCCGGTTTTAGTCTATGGAAACGCCACAAAATGCGTGCCGCACCGAGACGAACCGAACCGATCCGCTTGGTGGAAACGAGGCTAATGATACAGACAGACAATACGTCTCCCGACCCCTACATCTCCCTCCCATGTCCCTGAAATCAGGGTGGTAGCTAATATTCTGTCGAAGATTACATTCTCTTCTAGCTGCTGTTAGTTTGCAAATTCCTTTTAAATCCAACTACATTTAACTCGGCTGACTGTTTTAATATCCACAATTGAAAGTCTAAATTTGACCATTTTTTAGGCAGCACAGTGTGAGTGTGACTGGGGCTGTTGACCGGCTATTGCATGTTTCCTTTAGTCAGTTAGTGGTTCACTGAATGTCCTGAATGAGGACTCTGAGTCTCTCTTGCTCTTGCTGTCAGTAATTCAGTGAGTGATCAACAGCAGGGAAAATAAAAGTGATTGTTTTGGAAGCTTTCAGTTTGCAAACTATAGCTTTTTTCCTGCTTAATTCTTGTGATCAGAAACAAATGTTTGGCCATGTTTCAGCTCATTAAATTCTAATTCACAGGTAGAGCTGTGGGGAAATACTGAATGATTTGGTGAATGAATCTTTTGAACAAATCACTTCACTGAATTGATTCCTCTGATACACTACACTGGAAAGAACTGCTTTCCCATTACTACTGGAGATATAATAGAAGAAAAACAGAAAAACAGCTGGACAGAGAGAAGGCAAAATACAACAAATAAATAAATACTGAAAACATCTTGCTTCTTGACTTTAGTTCATCAGGTTTGAAAACAAGATGCATCTATTTTTTTATACATATACAATCTTTCCACATTGATATCTGTGAAAAATACAGACTGAAGAGGATAATTGGCACTTTAAAATATAACGGGGGAGGAGTGATATATATCCATATGTGCTCAGCCTTCCACCTCTATTAATGGATCCTACAAACCAGAAACACAAATGTTTATGTAACAGTTTATATCACTGAATTGCACTTCAGTTAAATCAGATTCAGAGAAAAAAACAGCTTCTATGATATCAATAACCACATCATATGTTCATAAACCTTCATCAACTGGAGGATCATTGAATGTAAACTGTGTGGGAGACTGCTAAGCACGCTGGTAACTTCAGTACTGCCAATGCAAGAGCTTACGCCCCCCATAGATCCCTGCAGTAAAGGCTGGTGTGACTGTAGCCACACCATAAAAGCAGTGCACACTTAAATATAATCTCAATAATTCAGCCGCTGCATCGCAATTTTATTCCGAATGGCATTCAATAATGATATTTTTTTTAAATTTCACATGCAAAGTGACACTATGTGTAATTGGGCAACATTTCGACCATTTCCATCGTCGGCTCCTCTCTTCTGTTGAGAACTGCTGCTCATGACATCTGAAAGCCCTCATGCTGTTTTGAAGGTATTTAAGGATTACATTATATTTACAGCCACACTTAATCCTCCTTCCTGCTGGTGTTTACCACAGATTACGGACAAATTGTCAGAGATACAAACAAACAGTCTATTTTAAGATCAGTGTTATTGAGAATTACGCTGCTGTGTCACAGTATCTTTACTCGTCTGGCTCTGTGAGCACACAAAAGGCTTTTAATTCTTTCATCCTGTTAAGGCTGGACCACATTTTCAGTTCTTCTCTTGCATAAGTCAGATCCAATAGACAATGACTGAACTTAAAATAAATGTTTTAGTACCACTGCTTGTGCCTTATGGTCTAAAACACACTGTGTAATGTTGCTGACTTCAGTCCTGCCAACAGACATTTTCTTCTGCAACAGTGGACAATTTTTTTTTTCTGTATAGTTCAACTATTGCAGATCTGGGCTGGTTTTCAAATAAAATTTTGTGATTTTCAGTTTGTAGTTCTACTCTTTAATCTAGCTTTGTTGTTTCATTTCTGTTCGTTTTGATGCATTAGTTGCAAACGAACAGAAATGAAAGCAAAATGAAAATATTGGATGTTTAGACTAAGTGTGTGCAGATTTTCAAACCTTATATATCCATTGGGAGATCCTTGAATCCGTCAGTAAACTGTACAAAATGGTATGTTCTAAAAATAATATAAGATCTACACAAGACTTGCTGAAATAATAATGTCATTACATGTTTATGCCGCATTGGGAGAGTGGGCCTCAAACACCAAGGTCTGCACCTGTCATGCCTCCAGAGGGCTGGCCAATCAGAAGGAAGGGGATTTGTGGAGCAGCGAGCCTTAAAGGGACAGCAGCTGATATAAAGTGTGTTGGACGGAGGCTGAAATAAGGGTTTTCTAAAACATTAGTGTGAGAGAAACAGGTTTTTTTTAAAGCTGTAAATCATGTAAAGCTACTTCAGAGCAGTCAGAGGGAAACTAACAAGACAGAAAAGCACAATATCGGCTCAGTGTATGAGTCATATAGTCACTCTTATTTTATCAGTTTAGCTTAAATTTTGTTCAAACATGCATCAATGGGAGCTTAATGTGAACAGATAGAGATAGAGGAGCTTGGTGTATCATGTCTCCAGGCACTCTGAGCCCAAAAAAAAAAGAGAAATCTGAAGGTGACTGGCTCCTGGAATTAATCTGTTCAGTGATCTCACTGACCACAGACCTGAAGATTAAAGTCTTCACCTCTCACACTTCTTTTAGACACTTTCAGAGACTTTAGGTGCAACAAGCACGCATGTACTCCGGGATCACTGTGACCCAGATGGATTGTAGGGCACTCTGGGATTTTAAAAATATGATTGTGCCTGACCGCAGAGAGGTTTGTTGGAGAGGTAAAGAGAGAAATCTTTTTCTGGGTGTACAGGGAGTCAGCTCAGGGACTCAAACAAAGATCTCTTTCCCAGCTCTCATTAGTGTACACATTTGAGAGCAGCTGAGAAGTTTTCAGAGAATCATAACAGCAGTCCATTGGGAGCTACAACACTTCAACCTGAAAATAGCAAATAAAAAGTAATTTATCTGTTTGGGTTTTTTTGTTTTTTTTTCTTTGTTTTTGAAAAATAACATTGAATCTTGCCGTATGAGTTTCTTAAAGAGACTGTTGGGACTTTCTAAGTGATCTTGAAAAAGTGTCTATATATGTGCCTGATCATAATCCACAACTTGAAATGATTGGATGAGATTGATTCACTACATCCCTCTATGACATCACAACTCTAGCCAACAAAGTTTAGCAGTGAGAAGAGGGATCTATATTTTTCTCAGCTGAAATTTTTTTTTTTGCACTAAATATAGCTGGCTACTAAACTATGTTACAAACTGAGTCACAAAATTTGCTTGTTGTTGCATTTCAAACAGTAGCACTAAGTATCTTTTGATAACACATTACCTCGTTGCATGGGTAAAAAGCTGAACAAAGAAAAGTAATATTTAAAAAAAAAAATCCAATCTCCATTCATTTTTCCAAAACAAACCGAGACAAGCGCACGTCTGGATTCATCATGTCAGTGGGGAGCAAGGGCTTATGGGAAGCAGAGTCTGTATTGTTAGTGCTATAGCTAGCTTTTCCAGAAAGTCCTCACAGCTGCTTTAAACAAATCTGCCTCACAGCAAACTGACACGTCACAGCTCCAGTATCTGATCTGCCGCAACCTATCGGAGCAGGGAAGCAGCTGGACTTCAACGGCATGAATCATGAGCGAGGTAGCTCATTGACTTGAATGGAAACCTATCTGATCTGGTGCCATGACGTAGCGGGGCCGGACTGACGATGCATCTGGCTTGGTTTGGCTGTCAGTTTGTAGAGTAGCTTAGTGTCCAGAAGGTGAGCAGACGACCTCTTCAGTGATACTCACAGCCTGGTGCTCTAAGACGTGTTCGTAATGTGTAGCATTTATAAATCCAGGTTATGACCTACCAGTGCTCATCTACCAACTCCAACCTCACCAAGCAGAGCAAACATAACCTGGCTCTTCATTTTATTGACGGGTGGTAATACATTATGAAAGTTCTCTGGACATCTTAACAGACTTCTTCTGACTTTTTGGAATAAAAAAACCAAACTGAATTTCAGCGAAAGCATCACTTCACCCTGCATGTCTTCCTGCCCCTGATAGAAAAGTTTTTATAGAAACCGTCATATCGATGTGTCTGCTCTGCTCTCTCTGAAGATCCCTCAGTCCCTTTTATCGAACAGGACTGTGATACTAACAGGGATGTCATTGGAAACTGCAACAGGCTCTCTGTCTGGAGCAGCAGTCCCTGTGGGCCCTGCCGCTGCAAATCATATCGGCTCCATGTGAGATTCGGTGCAGGGGGGGGTGTTAGCCTTGGTGTAAAAGGAGCAGCAGAATGTGAGATGTCTCACCATGGAGTGACTAAAGGCCAATGTAAGCACACAGCATTTAATAAGTCTGATGTGAGAAATGCTCTGTTCTCACTTGTTATCGCTGACTGACATTAGCGCATTACGCTGTCAGGAGCTGTTCAGAGAGAGAGAGAGAGAGAGAGAGAGAGAGAGAGAGAGAGAGAGAGAGAGAGAGAGCAGATGAAAAGACAGGTTTGGTTGATTGGCAGTCAGCTACACAGCTCTGCCATGTGAAGAGTTTATATATATATATATATATATATATATATATGTAGGGCTATTTCTCACAGATCATTAGAAGTTCAGCATAAAGAAGCCAATGATGAGTCACTTTCTAAAGAATATGCTCAGCAGTGACATTTATAATCCTTTCCACAGGGGAGAAAACACTGGGACTGCACCAAAGCCTCTGATTTCATTTCCATTGTGTAATATGCAATGAGATTCTGTGTGCTGTGTTATCAGTGGGGTCATGAACTTAGAGCATTTTCAACCCAGTCTAAGCTCAGCTGGGGAAAAACCTGTATTTGCTTGAAACAAGCACTGGATGAGTTTCTATTGTACTATTGCAAAAGGAAAAAAATAAAAAAAATAAAAAGACCCACCGTAAATCAATAGCTGTGTAATGAATGTAAACCATGTTTAACATTTGCTGCCAAGTATCAAACTGGGAGGCCAGGAAAAGAAAATTGGCTAAATCAATAGGTCCAGAAGTATTAAAGATATACCAACAACAAGATGTGAGACAGAGCGGCTCATATGTAGCTGCTCTGGCTTTTAACCCTGCGTTATGTTTGTGTTAAGGGAATGATGAAGGAGAACACCTTCTGCCTTAACAGTTGTCAGAATTAATTTCTGAACACTGTGATACACAATAACCCTGCTCTGCAGCATCGTGTTGCCCTGAAGCAACAAACCACTTTTTTGTTATAATAATATCCCTTTAACCTTAATTTACTTTTTTAAATTTGAAATGCCACAAGCTAGTCCTCTTGCCAAAAAGTACATATTTCATCAGGGGTTGGGGATCCATTTTTAGAGACAAAGACAAAAAGAAGAAGAAAAACTCAACGCGTGCTTTGACTACCAAGAGGGCTCTTTTGCATATTAGGCTCCTAAGATGGCATTCAGACTTGTTTTTTGGCTCTTGGTCATCATGTTTTAACCAGCCGAATGGGTTTGGTGGGGTTTGCCAACCAGGTGGCACTTAAGCGTGCTTTGGCTCCCGAGAAGGTACTACAGCACAAGATTGGTACCAAAAAGGGAACTTTAGAAAGTGCTTGCTCCTGAGAGGGCACTTGAGTGAATTTGTGCTCCCCAAAATGCACTCTGACACACATTATAGCTCCCAAAAGGTCAATTTTGCACATTTTGGCTCACAAAAAGGCAATGAGTTGCGTATTTTAGCTCCAAGGAGGATAGTTTGTCATGTTTTAACCAGCCAAAGGGGCAGGCTAGTGTGGTTTGCCAACCAGGAGTGCACTTGAGCGTTTTTTGGCACCTAAGAATGCACTTAAGCCCAAGTTTGGTACCATGGAAGGCACATTAGCAAGTGTTACTTACGAGAGGACGCTTCAACAATTGGGCCACCATCCCTCCTGGGCCCCCCTCTGTGCACACCACTGTCAAATATTGTTTTTCATCCTGATCAAACTGGAAAATCTTTGTAAAGATTTCTCAAAGATACAAAAAAAAAAAAAAAAAAAAAAACATGCCATGCAGTGATATTTAAAATCCAGCGGCCTGATGATTTCCAACGCCTCTTTAAAAGAAAGATCAGAATACGTTACAGGCTCAGCTTATAAGAGCTTAATCAGCCCACTGGTTTGCGTTGGTTTACAAAATAAAAGAATGTACACAAATATAACCCAAAATAACAAACCCACGCTTATGCTATCTAAAATGTAAAGTAAAACCTGTCAAAACACCTGGGATGTGTCTAAAATTTGAATTGTGAGCTCAGGAGAACAGCAAGAATCACATAAATGTGACATCGCCACAGGTTTGAAGGTTATTTTATGATTTCAAGGTAAAAGTCCTGAAATTGTATGAATAAAAATCAGTAGGTTAGTGCAATAATGTCAGAGAAATCTGGACAAATTGGTCAATCTGGACCAAACACAGCAGTAAAAGCCCAAGTTTCAGCTGCATTTAATGTTTTTTTTTTCTATCGCTTTCAAATCAAAGATCAAAATCTAACTTCAGTTCTTTGATTCCCTACATCCAACTACTGTTCTCCTCTAAATGTCTGACCCCTTACCTGAGCAAAACTGCCTCATATTAACACTCTGCACATTTAGTGCAGTAATACCAATGTTGTTGTGCTTTAATCCCCCTTCTACTTTATCTACTCCTCAAAATGAACAAATCCTCATTAGAAACACTTGTGGGGTGTTGTTTTCAGTCTTGTCAAATGGGGGCAGTATAACTCCACAGTGTACCATTCCTCCTCTTCTTCTCTCTGTTGGCCCCTATCAGGACCAGAGT
>RPOG01003667.1:0-58576 GCA_008086565.1 Thalassoma bifasciatum | reverse complement strand
CTCTCTCTCTCTCTTCCCAGACGTGATGTTGACTAATTACCATTCTCATTGAGTTGAGTGTCAGTGATGACACACACACACATGCATGGCTGTTACACCAAAGAGAGATTTAAAGGATTACACACACACACACACACACACACACACACACACACTTCTGTTGAAGAGAGGATGCAGTTTTTAGATGACAAAGTGTGTGCACGTGTGTGTCCATCATACACTCACTAATCACCGGTTCTGTTCATGAACCCTGCCCTCACACACACACACACATGCAGCGTCACCATGATGACACACACGTTCACACACACACACACGGATGAGATGAAGCATCCTGACATCACCTCCCCACAGAGAAAAAGTGATAAGTTGAACAATATTTGATTTTCCTGATAAAAAAGCAGTTTTAAGATACACTAAATTTGCCCTCCGTTGGTCTCCGTAGGAACTGTTTGTGTTTCAGGACACACAGTTTGGTTCTAGAAAGCAGTGTGAGTGAGTGTGTGTGTTTTTAGAGTGAGTTCAGTGTGTGAAGGTTCAGAGCGTCTCTGTCCTCAGTCTGCAGACAAAACGTCCAAACACAGACGGATTCACGAGGACACGTCTTTAATCTCACGTTCTTGTTTCTCATTTAATTCTTTGTTGTGTGTGAACGGCAGCAAAGAATTTTTGAGATTCATATTTATCTCAAAGTTTTGATCTGAAACACTAAAAACCATCATTTGTGTGTGAGGGGGAGTGTGTGAGTGTGTATGTGTGTGTGTTTGAATGGGGGTGAAATGTGTGTGTCAGAGGTGTGGTCTCAGGTGTGTGTGTGGGGGGTTTGCAGCAGTAGGTGTGCCCATCAAACTCCATTCAGCTTTTGGTGAAAACACAATGAAGTCTCCCCTGGGAAAGTGCTCTGGTGGGACACACACAAACACACACACCTATGCATAAACACACAAAGGTGTGTGTGTGTGTGTGTGATTGAGTGAGTGTGTGTGTGTGTGTGTGAGTCGCCCTGGAGGCAGAGACACAAAGAGGCTCTGAGTCTTTTCACTCAACTGAAACCTGGTCCTCCTCAGCACCACGCCCTGCACACACACACACACACACACACACACACACACACTCTCTCTCTCTCTCTCTCAGGATGGAGGCTGGTTTTCTTCTTCTCCTCTCACACTACGTTTCTTCATCCTCTTTGTCATTTCCTCCTCCTCCTCTTCTTCTCTTTCTCCCACTTCATCCCTCTTCCTCACACTCCCTCTCCTCCTCCAACTCTTACATCCTTTCTTCTTGTGCTTCACCTTTTTCGTCTCGTCTTCTCTTCCTTCATTCTCTTCCACTCATCTTGTCCTCCTCTTCTTTCTCCTCTTGACCTCTTTTTCTCCTTCTATACCTGTCTTTTACATCTCCATCTCTTCTCCTTTCTTTCTTCCTTCTTCTTCCTCTTCTTGTTTTTGCAGTTTTTACTTGTTCTTCTTCTGTTCTCGTCTTCTGCTCTTCTTTTCTTCTTCTTTTTCTTCTTCTCTTTTATCCTCACCCCCTTCCATTTATCTTGTCCTCTTCTTTCTCCTCTTGACCTCCTTTCCTCCTTCTATTCCTGTCTTTTTCTTCTCTGTCTCATCATCTTTCTCTTTTGGCTTTCTTCTCTTCCTTCTTGTCTTTCTCTTTCTCTTTTAAACTTGTTTTCCTCCACTTATTTGTCATCTCCTCTTCTTTCTCTTGTTGTCCTCTTTACCATTTTCTCTTGTTCTTCATTTATTCCAATCTTCTTTACTTCTTCTTCTCTTTTATCCTCAACCCCTTCCATTCTTTTTGTCCTCTTCCTGTCAAAGGGGAAAGCTTGAAAAAAAGTCAGAAGGGACTAGAAATGGTGGAAAAAGTGACAAAAATAGTGGCAAAATACTCAAAGACAACAAAAAATGGCAAGACAATTTGGAGAATATTTAGAAAATAGTCAGAAGGAGGCAAAAAGTGGTCCAAAAGTGGCGAAGAGAAGTAAAAAAGTGATTAAAAAGCAACAAAAATTGTCAAGAAAAGGAAGAAAAAAGGTCCCAAAAGCAGCAAAAACGAGTAAAAAGTAAATAAAATGGGCAAACAGTGACAAAAATGGCAAGAAAATTGGGAGGTAGCTTGTAAAATTGTCAGAAGGTAGAAAAAATAGGGGAAAAAGTGACAAAAAAACAGTTTAAAGTGGTAAAAATGTCAAGAAAGTTTGGATTAAACAGAAACAAATGTTCAGAATTAGCAAAAAAATGTCCCGAAAGTGGCAAAAAATAGTGAAAAGTGACTAAAATGGGCCAAAAACAGGCATGTGTAGCAAAAAGAAACACTATGGGTTGTTGTACCTTAACTTATGTCAATGTTTGTTTAAAAATACATAAGATGGGCGACTTGGAAGTTATCGCGCAAATAAAAAATCGCAATTGGATTATTTTTGTAAATAGTTCAGCCTTAGTTTCTCATCTCTTCCTCTTTTACCCTTCTCTCCTCATCCTCCTCTTCCTCAACTGGACTCTGACCTCTTATGTAACTCTAAAGCATCAGGTCCAGTCTGTACAGATTGAACCTGAAGCAGGGGATTCTGGGTAATGTAGTCCTGACAGCAGATTCACTGTTTCCGAGTCAACAAACAGTCGTCTTCATCTTCTTCTGAGGGGAAGTAAAGATGAGGGAGGGAGGAAGGTTGTGTCAGAAGAAAAGCGCTCGCTGCTTCCTGCTTCCTCTCCAGACAGGAAGTGAAGGATACGGCGTGTTGTTTCAGCATCTCTGCGGCGTCGATAAGCGTCGATTAGGAGCGTGATGGAGGATAACAGAGATCAGAAGAGCCAGAAGAGTTGGACTTTGTCAGAGTGAAAAAGAGAGAGAGAGAGTAACACATTAACTCTTTTATCTTCAGCAGCCCTTTGCTCTCTGTTTAAGAGATGCTGTAAAAAAAAAAGTCCTGGCGGTGAGAAAACGTCAGAGACGAGGAAACAAAAGGAGGAGGGAAGAGGAGGAAAGAAAGGGAGGAGGGGGAAAGAAAGGAGACATGAAAGAGAGCAAGGAGAGGAGAAAAGGAAAAGTTAAAGCAAAGTTTGGTGACTTTAAACTGGTTTAAACTGGAAAAAGTTGGTCTCCAGGGCTGAACAGCAGCTGTTCCAATGACACACACACACGCACACACACACACACACACACACAAACACACACAGCTGTCCAGTGTTGGAGGGAGTGTGGTAGGCAGCAAGGACTCTGATTGGCCGATTGTGCGGCCTTGTACTTTGCTCTGTATCAGAAACAGAGAGAGAGAGAGAGAGGATAGAAGGATTCAAGAAGATAAAATAGAAGGAGAGAGAGAAGGAAACAAGCGGAAAATGAGGGAGAAAAAAGAGAGAAGGAAGGATACGAGGAGAGGAGACAGAGGAAGAAGCAAGGAGCCAAAGAGAAAACATACTAAGAGATGAAATATGAGGAAAGAACTAAGGATGCAAGGGAAAAAAGGAAGGACACACAGAGAAATTAGAAGAAAAGAATGAAGGATGCAACAACTGGAAAGAGGAAGAGAAGGGGAGGACACAAGTAGGGAAAATGGAAGGAGAAAAACAAAGAATACAAGGAGAGAAGAAAAGAGGAAAAGGGGATACAAAGATAGGAAATATGGGGAGAGAAGAAAGGATGCTAGGGAAAAAAAATCCACAGAGAATTTGGGAGAAAAGAGGGAAGGATGCAAGAAGAGAAAAGAGAAACTTTAGGTAGGACACAAGGAGAGATCTGGAAGGACAAAAAGAAGAAATACAAGGAGAAAGAATAGAGGGAGAGAAAGAAGGCTACAAGTAAAAAATGAGGAAGGGAGGAAAGATAAAAGGAGAAGAAGAGGGAAAGAAGGAAAGAGCTGGAGAAAATTAAAGAGACGAGGAGATACGAAGAAGGAAGTAAGGGAGAAAAAATCAGGGAGAAAAGAAGGGTCCAAGGAGAGGAAATGGTGAGAAAGAAGAAAGGATGCTAGAGAGAAAAGAGGGAAGGATGCAAGGTGAGAAACTGAATGGATGGAAAGATAAAATATAAGGAGAGAGTATAGAAAGAGAGAAGGAAGACTACAAGCAATGAGTGAGGAAGAAAGGAAGAATTAAAGGAGAAGAGGCAAGAGAGAAAGAATGATACAAGGAGAAAAGGAAGAGAGGAAGAAGGAAAGAGCTAAGGAGAAATCGAAAGGGGAGAAGAAAAGACACAAGTATGAGGAAAGAAGGAAGGATGCACAATAGGAAAGGGGAAAAAGAGAAGGATGCAAGGAGGGAACGGGAAAAACAATGTAGGATACAAGGGTAGAAAGTCTAAAACGATTAGGAAAGAAAGAAGAAAATGGAAGGAGAGAGAGAATACAAGCAGAGTGAATAGGAGATAAAGAAGGATAAAAGGAATGGAAATAAAGAGGTGGAAGAAAAGACACAAGAGGAGAAAATAAAGGGACAATAGGATGTAAGGAGGGAAGATAGGAGGACAGGAGGAAGGATACAAGGAGAGGGGGGCGAAGAAAGAAGGAAAGAAGTAGAGTTCAGGGCAGAGACTGAAAGAAGAGAGTGATGAAATGGAGGAGGAGCTGAGAGAAAAACAAACTCAAAGGAAGGGAGTAAAAAAGATGGATGAGAAAAGTGAGAGACTCCAACCCTCCAAACCCCAGAGGTTAAATTCCAGGACTGACTCACCTGAGGTGACACCAAACAGCTGACACCTGTCACTCAAAAAGACAACACATCTAATTATGCAAATGAGGAGCTGAATAACTTAATCTGACGAGTTTGATAAATTAACATGGAGCTCAATGGGGTTTGACTCTCTTTTGGGGTCAGCCCCTAGTGGACATGTGGGGAACTGCAGTTTTTTTGGATCCCTTTACATCAGTTTTGATTCTTTTTGCCCATGATGCTGCTGCTCACCTTTTTTACTGTGTTTTAGTTCCTAAGGTGTGTTTCAAGATTTTTCTGAAGTGATGTCACACACGTAACGAGCTCCTTATCAACCAGACAAACACACCCAGGTTTCTGATAGAATGCAAAGCAAGGAAGGTGCATTATGGGTAATGTAGGCACATCGTTTATAATGTTTCTCTCTCCATCTTGTTGCTCAACGAGAAAATCTCTTCGTCTTTCTTCAGAGTTATCTTTTTGTGTTTTTCAGTGTGTGTGTGAAGAGATGAGGAGTAAATCTCTCGTTATTTACTGATTCAACGACACACGGTTAATGTGAGTCAGATTTTTATCTTGTCATTGATTTAAAGTGAAAACACACTTTAGCTGCAGAGTCTTACAACAACAGTTTAGTGAGAGCGTGTGTGAGTGTGTGTTAATGTGTGTGTGTGTTGCCTTGAGGCCCCGCTGCATGCTGCTACACGCCAAAGCCGGTTTGAGCTTTGGACCCATTCAGCACACACACACTCACACACACACACGTAGTCGTCCTGTATTTCAGGTGATGAAAGAGCTGTGAGGGTTTACTTTGCATACAGAGATGGAGAGAAAGAAAAAAGGTGGAGGAGGAGAAGGAGGAGGAGGGACAGGAGGAGTCACACCCTGATTCTATTGTTGTTGTAACTCCAGGAGGAGGAGAAGGAGGAGGAGGTTTTCTCTCCCTGTTCAAACATTATTAACAGATGAGCGACATTTCTCACATTATTGCATCGTCTCATGCAGAGTCACCAACTTTTTTCTGTTCTTGTAGAAAAAAGGCACAGAAATCTGTCTTCAAACGAACAAAACAAAACTTTATGTTAAAAAAAAGAAAAAGTGTCCTGCTCACAAAGTTCATGCAGGTGAAAACCACTGCGCTAACTGATTCATTTTGTAGTTTGTAAAGTGTCTTTAACAGCTGACTGTAGAAGCCTGAATCCTACACTGAGTAAACTTTCTGTGGTTTCCAAAATTAAAGGTCAAAAGTTTGAAAAATGACTTAATCTTTGAGTCAGATCTGAAATAATAATACTGAAATAAAGCTGTGACTCAAAGGGCAGAAGACTCTAAAAATGATGTTTCTACGAATGAGGTTTGGTTTGACTGAGAAGTCCACAACAGCACCTGTTAACACAAACTATAAGAAGTTAAAGTGGAATAAATATTATTTTCTGGACTTGGGTCATACTAAGTAAAATGTGACTGTTTTTTTAAGAGAATTAAACTAAAATACTGAGTCTGTTTGTAGGGTGAGGTCAGGTTGTGAAAAGGACATCCCTGACTTTTTGTTATACTAAGGAAACCCCAAAAAGAGGAACAACTGTTGGAGAGAATAACCAAAGATAACTAAAGTTAAAGAAAATCAAATTTAAGCTTTTTCTCATACTTTGGACTTGACTTTTAATTTCAGAAATTTGAATTATAATGTATTAATTTTGACTTCTAATCAAGTAATTTTGACTTTTGAGCTTAGAGTTGACATTTCAACCCCAGAATCTTGATTTTTGTCTCTAATTTGACAATTTTTCCATTGAATTTTGACTCTTAAGCTAAAAAGTGATCTTTCAATCACAGAAATTTTGATCTTTTTCTCAAAATATGACTGTTGATTTAATTCATGTGACTCATTATGTATTAATTTTGGCTTTCAATCATATAACTTTGACTTTTGGGGTTAAAATTAATGTTTCATCACAGAATCTTGCTTTTTTATTTTAAAAAATTGACTTTTTATCCTAAAATACTGACTTTTCATCTGAAATTTTGACTATTTATCTCATAATTTTGACATTTGAGCTAGAAAATTGACATTCAAATCACAGAAACTTTTATCTTTTTTTTTCAAAATTTTACCTTTCATCTTAAATTTTTGACTTTTTGTCTTATAATTTGACCATTTGTCTTATAATTTTGACATTTCATCTCAAAATTTGGACTTTCTGTCTCAAAATCAGACTTTTTATCCTATAACCTTGGCTTTTTGGCTTAAGTTTTTGAAGTTTTAATTGCAGAATTCGTACTTTTTATCTCACAATTTGTCTTCATATTGGCTGAAATAAAGGGGGAGTACTGTACATCTGCAGCTTGTCGGTAAAAGTGCATTTCAACTGCAGCATTTTCTATCTGAGAGTGCAGAGAAAACCTGGACATTTTGGGGAATTATAAAGAATTTTTCCTGACATGATTTTACCAACGTAAAGGATGACATGTCTGGGCAAAAGAGGACGTTTGTACGTTATGTTAGTTCTGAGTCTGCTTTCTGACCGAAGCATCCCTCAGCCCGTCTGAAAGATAACAGCAGCCTGTTGAAGCTGTGGACACACTGTGTTATGGATGTGGCCAGCTGTGTGTGTGTGTGTATGTGTGTGTGTGTGTGTGTGTGTGTGTGTGTGTGTGTGTGTGTGTCCCTCCCACTTCTCGCTAACACACCACTTTCTGTGAGCCTTCAAATATGTCGACTCTGGCGTGTATGTTTGCCTTGTCATACCCACACATGCGTTCACACACACCCAATTGTGTTAGCAGATATTGAGACGTGTGTGTGTGCCAGCTGCTGTGTGTGTGTGTGTGTGTGTGGATTTATGGACTATGTGAGCTGTGCAGAGGATGAATGTGTCGCTTGTTAAGAAAAGAGAGAGACAACTGCTGGAGGATGATGGAGGGAGGAGGAGGAGGAGGAGGAGGAGGAGGAGTCTGACTCCAGGGAGGGATGGAGAAGTGATGGAGGGCTGAAACGATTTTATATAACGGAGGATTAAAACAAAAAGACAGCAAACAGTTTTATAACAAGCTTTATTTGTAAACAATGAAAATGAATCTGAGACGTTTGAAGGATTCGAGGAGGAAAGGAAAACATCAATCTGTCCCACGGGTTTTTTTTTTTTTTTTAAACTGAAACAGGTTTTACTTCCTGTCAACTTAACTTTAAGAAGTAAACGTTTGAAAGCTATATGGGTGAAGGGTGAACCAACCCTCGAGGAAAACCTGTAAATTATGATTGCAGGGATTGATTCCTCATTTTTCTGGGTATTAACGCATCAGTTATTACAGCAGGTCACTAATTCTATCAGGAGCATCACTGAACTGCTCGCTTTAGAGGCAGACGTAGCAGAAAAAAACTTAAGAGTAAAGTCAGATAAAAGTTTCCAGTTCAGACTTGTTTCGTTCAAGTTTTCGGTTCGGGTGCTGCCAGTGGGGTCGCTGCTAATACAGGAAACTTGTTTGCAACAATCCCGTTTAACTAAAAGTTAAAAATGACAAATATATTGGTGGAATGACTCTGTGTGTAAGGAGAGCATCAGTGATGTGCACAAATGTTTTGAATGGCAGGGGAATAAAGGAAAAAACACACATACAGCACTCGTCTTGGCTCCCAAGAGGGCAGTTTTTCATGTTTAACCAGCTAAAAGAGCAGATTAATAAGGTTTGCTAAACTGGAGGGCACAGGCATTTGTTTTGACTTCCAGAGGAGACATTAGCACACGTTTCGTTTCTAAAGAGAGCACTTTAATGCATGTTTTACAACATTTGTGTACAAAATGTGTACAAATTAAAAGCTAAGGCAGGCAGAGCACATTTCCAACCTACGTACATGTTCATATACACAAAGTCAAGACAAGGAGAGCATACCTCCACTCTGTTTTATGTACAAAAATGAAAAACAGAGACAGAGAGAGTGAACTTTAGGATTTACAGTTGTGTCTAAAAGTTTACACCCCCTCCAGCAGAATTTCTGATTTTTTGGCCTTTTCTCAGAAAATATGAATGATAACACAAAAACCTTTCTGTCACTCATGGTTAGAGGTTGGGTGAAAACATTTATTAACAAACAACTTTGTTTACTCTTTAAATCATAACAACAACAGAAACTCCAGAAATGACCCTGTTAAGAAGTTTACTCTGGTGGTTTTGTCCTGATAAATGCACAAAAGTGAACACAAATGTGTTTGAATGTCTCCTAAAGGTAACCATCCTCACCTGTGATCTATTTGCTTGTAATCAGTGTGTGTGTATAAAAAAAATGAACAGGGTCATTTTAGAAGTTTCTGTTGTCATTGTGATTTAAAAGGAGTAAACACAGTTGTTTGTTAATAAATGTCTTCACCCAACCTCTAACCATGAGTGACAGAAAGGTTTTTGTGTCATATTTTCTGAGAAAAGGCCCAAAAGTCAGAAATTCTGCTGGAGGGTGTAAACTTTTGGGCACAACTGTATAAATGATCCTTGTAAAAACAGTTCCATGTGAATTTGGTACATTTCAGCTGATGCTCTCCACGCTTGCTGTCTGGAAATTAAAGTTTAAACCATAAGAAATGAAACAGCAACTTCTAAGCTAACATGTAACCTTAGACCTGTGCATGATATCTGATTTTTAAGGTGACGTTTTTGTGCTTAAAAATCATTTTGGGAGGTAAAGTGAAGCTGATTTTAACAACTCAAAGCTCTTCAGACTGTGACTCTGTGTGTGTGTGTGTGTGTGTGTGTGTGTGTGTGTGTGTGTGTAGTCAGGTGAACATCTGCTAACTGCTGTCCTGTTCATAGCACACACACACTCTGCAGCACAAGTGTTCTCATGTGTGTTTGTTTCAGGTTAGCATCTGGTGATCTGAGGCTGTGAATAAAGTGAGTCAGAAACAGAGAGAGCGAGACGAGGAAGCACAAGTGTCAGCCACACACACACACACACACACACACCAAACATACACACACAGGGTGATGCAGCTCGTCCAGGTTAGCATCTGTTAGCGTGCTCTGAATGAATAGAGGCCTCACAGAGGAGAGAGCAGAGGTCGTTGGCTGTCTCCGACACCTGTTAACGTGTGTGAAAGTGTGTGTGTGTGTGTGTGAGACAGCTGCTTTGCACGTTGACAGAGACCCCCTGCTCTGACTTATTGCCCCCCCCTCCTCTCCTCTCGACCACTGTGGCTGTAATTACAGAAGAGAGTTGGAGGAGGAGGGAGAGAGAGAGAGAGAGACAGACGAGGACGGTACATTTGGTTTAAAGTCAGCTGATGTGAATTTTTGCAGCCTTTTCATTTTTCTGCTCTTTCCCATGAACATATGAGGAATCAGGCTGCGCTCTGAACAGGAAGTAATACTGCTGTGTCATGACGGTCAGAAGAAACACTCACAGGGATTTAGAAAAACTGAAAAAAGCAGAAACAGACAAATTAAGATGCAGATTTGTAACAAAATCTGAACTCGTATAGCTGTGATATCTCACCACCACTTCACCCCAGCCCCTCCTTCAATTCTGTGCCTAAATTCACCAGGAAATTTAGGCACTTTGCTGATGCTCTCCCTGCTTTTTCTTTTGTAGTGTGCATGTTCAAAGAGAGGGTAGCTGTGTTCAATGTATGAGCGTGAGGGAAAGAAGATGCATGATCTCCCTTCCATTGCTTTTCATGTGAGCATGTAAAAAAGAGGGAAGATGTGCTCTCCCTACCTTCAGCCTTGGCTTTTAATGTATGCATGTAAAACAGAGAGAAAGTCTACTCGCCCTTTAACAGCTTTCCACTGATGCACATGTAAGAGAGGGGGCATGTGCTCACCCTGCCTTGGCTTTCCTCATATGCATCCTTAAGTTAGGCGAAAGGGAGTGCTCTCCCAGCCTTCCTTTTTCACTAATGTAAATGAAAGAGAGCAGAGGTGTGCTCTTCATGCCTTGAATTTCTACTTGTGCATGTAAAAGAGAGGGTATCAGTGCTTTCCCTGCTTTGTTTTTTGACTGATGCAAATGAACGAGAGAGGTGGTGTATCCTACCTGCCTTGGCTTTCCCTATCTGAAAATAAAAGATACAGGAAGTGTGCTCTCCCTACCTCAGGCCTTTGCTTTTAATTTATGTATAGAACACAGGGGGATGTGTGATCTCTCTGCCTCAGCATTTCATAAATGCACATAAAGGAAAGAAAAAGAGTGCCCTCCCTGCTTTGGCGCGTGATGTATGCCTACAAAGCAAGGGAGTTGTGTTCTCCCTGCATTTGCTTTCCACTAATGCATACAAAGGAGTGAAGAGGTGGGCTCTACCTGTCTTTACTTTTCATTTGTGTGCATAGGGGAGAGAGTAGAAGTGCTCCCCCTGCCCTGGCTTCTCAGTTTTGTACACAAGAGAGGTGAGGTGTGCTCTACCTGCCTTGGTTTTCCCTATCGTGCACCTATAAGAGAAAGGAGAAGTACTTTTCAAGTCTTCCCTTTTGACCAATGCAAATTAAAGAGAGCAGAGGTGTGCTCTCCCTTCCATAGGTTTCTGTGAATGCAATCAACAGAGAGGGTTGGTGTGCTCTACCTGCCATCTCTTTTTACTTGTGCATGTAAAAGAAGCAGTAGAAGAGCCCTCACTCTCTTTGCTCTTGACAAATGCAAATGAAATTGAAGGGAGGTGTGCTCTACCTGCCTGTACTTTTCACTCGTGCATGTAAAAGAGAGGGTGGGAGTGCTCTCTCAGTCTTTACTTGCAAATGAAAGAGCTGTAGAAGTGTGCTCTCCCTGCCTTGGTGTCTTATGTATGACCAAGTGAGGGAGTTGTGTTCTTCCTGTTCCACAGAGGCACATGGCAGGGCAAGGAGCTGACTATTTCCAGTCTTTGCATTGAGTTTTTGCCCCATAAAGAGTTAATTTCTATCCATCTGAATGCATATAAATGTTTTCAATTGATTTTTATTCCCTGTACGACATTTTGTAAGAGGAAAACATGAGGAGATGTCGTGACTCAGCATCTTGCAGTAACCGCCGCAGTCCAACAGTCTATAAAAATCTCTGATAAAGACTCTTTGAAGTGACTGAACACATGATGGGACATGAACACAAAGTTAACGTGTAACAGCGTGTTCTGACTCACGTGTGTGTTTGAACAGTCGATAAGGATGCTCACAAACTCAGGGAAAAAAGAGAGAGAGAGAGAAGAGGAGGAGGAGGTGTTCAGGTCCTTCAGGCACTCCACCAGGGCCACAGACTCAGTCAGCCAATCAGCTTCCAGGTGACACTGAGGGTGGCGGGCAGCCGGCCAATCAGGGTAGAGTTTAGTGAGCGCGTGCAGAAGCGGCTCATCTGGTCTGACTGGATTCTCTCACAGACAAGACGCTCGCTTCTGGTCTTCAGTTTTCTCTGTCCTCCTTCTTCTCTCACTTCCTTTTTTTTTTTTTTTTACACCGCCCCTTTCTCTCTCTCTCTCTCTCTCTTTCTGTCTCTCCATTCATCTCAGCCTCGCTCGTCCTCCTCCATCCTTTCTGTAGCTGTTTGGATTGTGTAATAGTAAAACTGTGCGTCATTTCTTATAAATGTGACCACAGCCTCGAATTTCCTTTGACTCCTCATCCTCCTTGTTTCCTCCCTTAATGATTCCTCATTTCCTGTCCTCTTTTTTCCTTTCTTGTGTCCTTTTTCCCTTTCTCTCTTGCTTGTTTCACATCCTTTCCTCACTTGTTTCATTCCCCCTTTTGCTTTTATCCTTCTTACATCCCTCCATGTTTTATCTTCTCATTTGCATCCTCTACTCTCTGAAGTATTCTTCCTCACTTCCCTCTCGTCTCCTTTTCTACTTTCCTACCTAATCTCGCATCTTTTCTCTCCTTGTTTCCTTGCATTCTCTTCTCTCATCTCTTACCTCACTTTCATCCTTTCCTTTCCTTCTCTTCCTCCCCTCTGGCCTCCTCATTTGCATCCTCACCTCTCTCATGTTTCCTTCCTCGTTTCGTCTCCTCGCTTGCTTCTTCCCTTCATTATTTCCTTTCCTTTCTCATCTCCTTTTCTACTTTCCTACTTGATCTCGCATCGTTTTCTCTCCTTGTTTCCTTGCATCCTCTTCTCTCATCCCTTGATACCTCTCCTCGCTTGCTTCCTTTCCTGTGTTGTCTGTTTCCTGTCCTTCAAAGTATCTTCATTCCTTTCCTTGCTTGCATCCTTTCCTCAAAACTTGTGCCCTTTTTCACTTTTCCTACACTCTAATTTCGTTTCCTTCCTCTCCTCTCATATTTCCTTTTCTCTCCTTTATTCCCTTCTGTCTTTTCCTTCTTTTCCTCTTTGCATCCTCTCCTCTTGTCTCCTTCAGGCTCTGCACTTGTTCTTGCCTGTCAACCAAAACCAGAGCAGCATTCTTGAATACACACACACACACACACACACACACACACACACACACACACACACACACACACACGCACATTCCTCATCCTGCTTGGCGAGTTATTTTTACCGCCAGTAGTGTTTCAGGCGCTCTGATGGCCGCCGGCCTGCTTTCACACTTGGAAGCATCTTTTCAGCCGCGCCGCGCTCTCAGGTTCTGCTCCGTCATTCCTCCTGTTCATTACTAGTTCACCCAGTTACACTGTAACACACACTAACCAGCAAACACTGACACCGCTACTGGTTAATGTTTCATGACTTATTATAATCCGTGTTACTGAAAAAGCAGCAGACATCTTGGAGAAGTTGAAGTCTGGAAACACACTGAGACTGTGATCAGTGTTTTGTCTTGTCGGGTGTTTATTGGAAGTGTTGGTGTCTTTAAAATTAGCTCAGTGTGTTAATGGATGGGTCAGGGATGAAATTACAGGAGAAACAGTGAAAACAATTGACCTTCATTTTAAACTAATTGCGTTCCTCTTCAATATTTGCAGTTAACAGTCATTTATATAGTTTAATCTTACACTAATTTTACTATTTTGGTGCATAATCTTACATTAAACAATATACAGCCCGAGATGATGCGTTTAAGTGCTCTTCAGATTATCTCAGTTTCCGAGTTGAGGAGTTGTTTACCAAGTTTGGAAAGTTTACCTTGAACTGTTTAATCGATATGGGATGCTTATAAATACTAAACTGTTGCTTTTGCCTACACATCTGCTTTGATTTTAGGTTTTTTACACCTTAATAATGCAAATAAATAACTTTTCTGACAATTTTAGGTCACTGTATGTTGACAAAAAGCATAGTACAAATCGTCACACTGTTGGAATAATCGCCTTAGTCATTTTTTTGTAATTTTTTTTCCCCGCCTAAATCATTTCCTCATGACACCAGGTACCTTCAGATCATGTGGTTTTACTCCTTTAAAATGTATTTAAATGGCCTAAAGCATTTATTGTTGATTTTGCCATTTTGTCATTAAATGTCTTTTATTTTTTTACAAAGTGTCTAAAAAAAATGACAGAAACTAGCAGGTCATACTCTTAGCTTTATTTTTAGCTTCAGTATATGCTGATGGTGGTTGGACATGCGAACATGAGTCGTCAAAAATCACCTAAAAAATGACCCAAATTTTCACTCTCCTATTCTGTTGGTTACTTTTTACTTTATCAAGTTATGTTGACAATTCTAAATGTCTTGATTGTTGATTGTTGATATACAGATGCTAGCATGAGTCAGCAAAATGATGAAATCGGGCCCAAGGTTTTAATTTTTCCCTTTAACCGTATCATTAATGTTAACATTAAGTCGTCAGCTTCTCCGACCTCATTCTTCAGCTTGTTTTGATTTTTTTTAGTCTTCAAGTTTAAAAAAAGTTTACCTTGAACTGTTTTATCGATGTGGGATGCTAATAAATACTTGACAGTTGCTTTTGCTTACACATCTGCTTTGATTTTAAGTGTTTTATACCATAATAATGCAAATAAATAACTTTACTGACAAGTCTAGGTTGCTATTTGTGGACAAAAAAAACACAGTTCAAATTATATTCAAGCAAGAATTGATGCGGGTGAATTAGCTGATAGTTTCTTGGCATAAATAAAACATTAGGCACCAAATTCTTACCTCACTTGTGAAAATAACTTGTTTTCAGGATTAAAGAAATGCAATATTACCTTGAGTTTCCTGATGCTAAATAGTTAGTAAAAAAAACTTGGCCTCAAACGTGGCCCCAAAGTTACATCAATGAGGCATTACTAATCAATTATTACCTTTACATAGGACAGCATAGCATGAGGGAGCAAATGCATTTTGGTTTTTTTTTCTGCCAAGTCTTAGCAACTCAACAGATCATACTAGCATTTTCTCATTTCTTCACTTTTTTTTAAATCTGCTAGCACGAGTCATGAGAAATAACAAAACCATGCCCTCAAAGTTTCATCACTTAAGCCTTGCTAATTAAGTTCGTGTCATTAAAGTGATCGGAAATGTCAAATAAAATTAATTTCTAACATCTTGCAGTGATCAAAATACACTGTTTTGTCATTACATGAGAAAAGCTTTACAGGGTTAACCAGATAAAAGCTTGTTGGGATTTAAAATCTCTTCTGCAAAAGTGACCAATAGACAAAACACTCAAACTTTCATACAATGAATAGAATAGAAACAGTAACTACCAGCACGATTAAAAAAGTGCACCATCTGATTTAAAACAGTGACAAAGATCCAATGCCTTCCACTTCCTTGACTCTAAGACTAAAACCTCCTGGTTGGACAATTCGTCCCCCTCATCACTTCCCATCCCTCGTTTAATCCAATCTCCCGTCAGGACGTTATCAACACTGACAGTTTCAGCTGCATCTGGAGCGTTTTAGCGCTGCAGAGCTACAAAACAATCCAACGAGCCTCGTTAGTGACAGAACAAAGCTAAAGTGAGTTAGCAGGGCTAGCTCATTAGCTGCGGGCTTAGCGGGAGCTTTGTGTGGTGGAGGGAGAACATGGTGATAAACCCAGGGTTAGGTGGGAGCAGAGGCACCTCCCTGTATCAGTTTACACCTCCTCTATCTCCAACAATACTCGACCCATTAACGCTGACGACGGCACAGAACAGGTTTTTAAGCCCCCACCCGCCAGACATGAAGCTGATTTGACTCAACGTTTCAAGATGCACAACAACTTAATTAACGTTTCTGTAAACCGGTGATGTGGCTGCATTTTCCTCCCTCCTCTTTTATCCATCACCTCATTCCTCCTCTTCATCTCTCTCCTCCTCTCCCTCCATCCTCAGTTGCCTCTTAATTAGTCTTACCAGCTCTCTAAGCTCTTAATCTTTCTCAGCCTCCTCCCCCTCTCTCTTTCCTCCTCATCCATCCATCCATCACTCCTCCATATCTCATCCATCCATCCCTCTGTAAATACTTCTTCAAGCTTTGCAGCCTGTTGAATCCCTTCATCCATCTACTGTCTTTTTAAAAATTCTTTATCTCGTCATGTTTTTGTCTTTCTCCATCCCTCCATCGGTCTCTCCATCCAGTTTGTTCACTTTAACAGTTACAGCAGCAGCAGATTAACGTCTTTGTGCAGCACTGATGCTCAGCCCCCCCTCATCCCGTCTCCATCAGGAGCTCCACGCTGTCTTTAGCCCAGCTTAGCTTCTGTTTACACTGCACATCACCTTTGTTTCCTCTTCTCTTCAGCTGTTGTTTCAACACAAAACAGTATTTACCTCATTAGAAAAAAAAACATAAAGCACTCCAACTTCTTCTTTGGCAACACCTGACTTTGACTATTTCCACATATTTTTCCTTCTGTCATTTTTTTCCTGCTTGGATATTTTGACCATATCTTGTTATCAATTATAACTATAAATCACAGCTTCTTCAACTGTGATGTGCTGCAAACAATGCTTTAAGGATCGTAAACTCCCTCTGTTGGAAAACTGTTGAAACAATTTCCAAATAACCCAAAGCATTGTTTTTTATACATCATACTACACGTCAGTTAAGTTTCTAATTATTTTTAAGATTCACGCTTCTTTGCAAATCTCATATGCTACAGACGATGCTGCAAGTATTGTGACACCTGGATGCCCTCTACTGGACAAGCTACATTACTACATCTTTTCTAAATCACCCCAAGCATTGTTTACATCACTGAAGCTCTTTTAAAGAGTCTTATCATTTATCATCTTTGTAACAAACTCCACAGACAGTGCTGTAAGTATTGATGGCACTGATATGACTCCAAGCATTGTTTACAGCGTTGTTTGTTGTTATCATGTTTTAGTGCTTTGTCACTTGCTGTCAAAAGCTACTACGTTTTAAAAAACTGACCTTTACTCAGATTTGATGCTCTGCTACATATTCTGCAGACAGTACTACAAGTCTTGTATACACTCAAATGCCCTCTCCTGGAAAAGCTATGTGATAAAAACTTTTCTTAATCACTTCAAGCATTGTTTACATCACTGAGGTTTTAAAGAGTCTATCATCGACACATCTTTGTAACAAACTCTACAGACAATGCTGCTAGTATTGAAAGCACTGATATGACTCCAAGCATTGTTTACTGCAATATTTATTATCACTTGCTGTCAAAAGCTACCTCATTGAAAAATTTTGACATTTTCTTAGATGTGATGCTCTGCTTCAGATTCTTCAGACAGTGCTGCAAGTATTGATGACACTTTCACCCATCACTCCAAGAATTGTGTAATGCACTTTTTGTTGTTAAAAGGTTTTGGCTCCATCATCAGTTGGGTACGAAATCAACTTCACTTTAAAACTTTGACATTTGCTGAGATTTAATGCTTGGCCTCACATTCTGCAGACAGTGCTGCAAGTATTGTATACACTCAAGTGCTCTCTCCTGGAAAAACTATATGATTAAAACTTTCCGTAACCACTCTAAGCATTGTTTACGTCATTTAAAGCTTTCAGTTAGTAGTGATGCTCTGTTACAGGCTCTACAGACAATGCTGCAAGTATTGCAAACCTGTAGTTGCCGCTCATTGCTGGGAAATCACAAGATGGCAACTTTTTGAAATCACCCCAAACTTTATTTTCCATGTCACAAGTTACATAAAAAATATTGAGAATAACAAAGTGGCTGTATGAAATTTGTACTGCTCAGCATGTGCTGCAGATAGTGCTGGGAGAATTCCAGCTGTTAGTCAGAGCGCCCTCTGCTGGAAAAAGTATGTGATGACTATTTATAAATCACTCCAAATGTTGTTTTTCTGTATTTTATGCCCTTTGAATGAACTCGTTTTTTCTAAAAACAAATTTTTTTAAGTGATGTATAGTCAAACTTACAAGATCTTGAATGCCAACCACCTTTGTTTATAGTTTATAATTCAGTGTATTTTACAGGGGCTGTGCAAAACAAAAACAGTCAAGTCAGAGTTAGATATTCAGGTCATTTTCATCCTTGGTACCTGGGCTGGAAAATGTGAAAGAGTGAACAACACAAATGACAAAAACAAACTAGCATTTAAAAGAATACTTACTAAAAAAGCAGCACTATTAAAAAACATCTCAAATAACATTTAATTGTCTCAAAGTTGATGTATTCAGAGGATTAAAACAGTGATTACGTGATTGTTTTTTCCTGTTTCCCTCCTGAACTCCATCATTTGTCTTTGACGTAACAGTCTCACGATCTTTTTGGTGCTTTTTTTTTCTGACTTTGCCCCTCAAAGTACAGATAGCAGGCATCTCATAGTTACCCATCATGCATTGGGGCACAGTTCAGTGATTCTTTGCACTGTTATCTGGCAGCAGTGATTGTATCAACACAAAAAGACACACACACACACACACGCACACACAACTCGGTGACCTTTAGTACCTACAGGCAGTGACTCCATCAGGTGTGTTTTGTTTAAACTTGATGATCAGGTTGTGTGTGTTTGTGTGTGTGTGTGTTTTATGTTGACGCTTCCCCTTTGCCACACGACTGTTTATTGTGTGTATTAACTGTGTGTATAGTCCCTGTGTGTGTGTGTGTGTGTGTGTGTGTGTGTGTGTGTGTTTGTGTGTGTTTGTGTGTATCACTGACTGTTTCTCTGTGCTCTCCCCCTGCAGTGTGAGCAGAGGTTGCAGAAACACACACACAACAAACCCCGCCCCCTTCCCGTCTGCCCCGCCCTCTGAGACACGAGCGAGCGATCGAACTTTACGAAAAAAAGGACGGGTAAATATACTCCTATCCCTCCTTTCCATCCATCCATCCATCCATCCATCAATCCCTCCATCCTTTTTTTTTCACTGCCGGCTGTCGAAAAAAATAAACATTGCTCTGCCTACCGCGCTTTTTTCTTTTTTTTCCTTTTTTCTGCCCTCCAACTTTTTGTATTTTTATACTTTTTTCTTTATTTTCTCTTTCCATCTTGCTTACTTTTTATTTTTCTTGAATTTACTTTCTTTTTAAATTTAGTTTCTCACCTTCTTTTTCCACTTTATTGTTTTCCCCTTTATTTTATTTTCTCTTTGCGCTCATTTTCAGTTTTCATTTCTCTTTTCCTGACTTTTTTCTTCTTTTGGCATCTTTTACATTGTCTTTTTTATAATTTCTTACTTTTTTCTATCCTATTTCTACCTCAATTTCTTTATTTCTCTCGCGTTTTTCCTCATTTCTTGCTCTTTTTTTTGCCCTTTTGCCCATTTTTCTTTCTTCGTTACTGTCCTTTTGACCCTCTTCTTTTTTTTTTGGCCTCTTTTTATTCATAAATCCTGCCTTTTTCTTCTTGTATCACCTTTTATTTTCAATTTTCCATCAATTATTCACTCATTTCTTCTCCCGTTCTTTTTCTTCTCCTTTTTACAGTCACTTTCATAGGAATATCTTTTATCTTTTTTTGTATTTTTTCTATTTTATTCTGTTCCTTTCTTCCTCTTTTTCAACCTTCGCTTCCATGACATCATCGCCACCTTTATCGTTCCTCCGCTCGCAGCATGGCCATCACCCCTCCATCGCCGTCCCTTCAGTTCCCCCTTTTTTTCCCCCATTCTTCACCGTCTTCCATCCGCTTCATAAAGATTCAGACGCACACATGCACACCTGTAAACGCTCCATCACCTGCTGCTTCACAGCTGGTCATGTGATCACCTGTCAGCATCACATGACTTCATGTCTTATTGTTATAACTGTGACTCTGTTTTCTTTATTTCAGCTGCTTTCTGTTTCTTTTTGCTCATTTCTGTAACTTCTGTCATTTTTTTAAGCTTGCAGCAGGTTATAATTGATGCAAAGCTCTTATATTTCATTGTTTATGGCTTTAATTTGACTGTTGTTTGCAGCTGAGGTTCAATGAGATGCTTTGTTATCTTTGATTAAGTTTGACTGATGACAGAAATGAAGCTGTTGTGTGATTGGTCAAGGCATTTGTGGATTGAACACAGAGTACAAAGTAAGAAGAGGTCAGATGAGACAGAACATACACAGGAGATGAACGTGTGTGTGTGTGTGTGTGTGTTTGTTCATCTGAGGGAGACAGAGCGAGTTAAGGAATCTGCATCCTGATTGGCTGAGAGCTGGCAGACATTTTCCACAGTCAGGCTCTTCAGCGGTTGGCTGAGACTCTCCCCTCCCCCCTCAGCCTCCCGGCTCTGGTATGCCGTACAGTAGAGCTGACACACCGTCGATGCTATCTCAACACTTTATCACGTCGGGTCTAAACTCCACCGCACAGCACCACAAACACACACACACACTCAAACAGACACACACACACACACACACAGCAAGCAGTCAATCTGTAACCAAGCTGGAGGGTGGAAACACACACAGCAGTGAGCAGGGAAGAGCCTGAAAGACAAGATGATGCAAGAAAGAGGAAGAAGGAGGGGGAGGAGAGAGGATGAGGAAAGGCTTCAGTTTCCTCTAACAACAAAGTTTTAACTTTTGAAAAACATGAAGAAAAAAAATAAAACACTGCTGAATTTATACAAACACTGCAGCAGCTTGACCACTGATGTTCTCAGATGAAATAAATCCCCACCTGCAGTTACCACTTATCACCACAGGGGCCGCTAGAGAGCACACAAGTGACACCTTGTAGATCATGAAAAGTTTTGATGAAGCTGTTTGTTTTGATTTATTAGATGCTTGATAGAAAATCTTTTAACTTTTTTAGCTTGTTAGTTGCTCACCTGCAGTTACCGTTTATCACCACTGGGGTCGTCAGAGAGCATGATACAGATAATAAAGACCAGTGGTTCCCAACCTTTTCAAACTCAGGGCCCAATTTTAAGCCCCAAACATTTTCCAGCCCAAGTCCTACCCTGTGAATATGAAGGCCCTATGATGCCATCTCAGAGCATGTTTTTGAATTTGAAAATATTCAAAATTTCAAATATAACTGAGTTTTACCCCTTAAAACACTATGCTGTATATTTTATCTGTTTAATTACCCCCAACGAAAATCTTACCATTTTGGAAATGCCTTCTTGCAATACCCTTGCAGACCACCAGGGGGCTTTGGCATGCAAGTTAGACATCCCTGCTATAGATATTCAAACAGTTTGTTATAAGAATAAAGATTGAGTTATTTTCCTCTATAAATATAAAATGTAATGCCTCTTAATCTCCCGTTAGTTTGTGACAGATTTTTAAAGTGTCATATGTATCTTCACTGATGCTCTCTCTGATCTATACCCCTGGGGTCTTTGCTGCTGCTCTCCCTGCCTTTGCGCTTTATATATGTATGTGGAAAATAGGGGAAGTGTGCTCTTCCTGCCTTGATCTTTGACTTCTGCATATCAAAAGTGCAGTGGTGTGCTCTCCTCTGAATTGCTGTTAATGTGTGGACCTGAAGGAAAAAGGATATGTGCTCCCCCTACCTTGGCACTTAATGTATGCAAATATAAGAGGAAAATTGTGCTCTGCCTACACTTTCTTTTATTTTGTGCGGGTGAAAAATAGGGGAGCTGTACTCTTCCAGCCCTGACTTTTTAAACTTTTGCATGTGGAAAATAGGGGAAGTGTGCTCTCCCTGCATTGGTTTTTGACTCATGCATTTGGAACAACAGTGAAGGTGTGCTCTCCTAGAAAAAGGGATATGTGTTCTCCCTGCCTTGGCTTTCCATATATGCACATGAAAGAGGAAATTAGTGCTCTGCCTACATTTGCTTTATTAAATGCTGGTGAAAAATAGACGAGGTGTGCTCTCCCAACCTCTAGCATTCCTCACAGGCATGTGGAACTCCAAGAATGGGGCCATTCTGCCAAATATAACTCAGTGCATATACATTATTAGTCTTTATGACTGAAATTCTACTTTAAATCAAGAATCCCTGCAATTTATCTGCAAAATTTGATGCAAAAGTAACAGAAATCAGCGGCTGGTTTAAGACTGTAGTGAACCAAAAACTTAGAGTCAACAGTTTGTGTTTCAAAACCTCCAGTGCACAATCCAAACCAGTAAACAAATGATTTTCCCAGTTTGGTGTGGAAGCAGCCAGACCTCATCTGCGTTAATGCTCCAAGATCTGAAATCACACTTGGCTGAAATGTTCAGGCATCCACAAACTTTCTGCCGTTAAGTGTGTTTCTGCTTCAGGATATTCAGCGTTTGGCTTCGTGAGTGTGTGTCAACAAGTTAGGGCAAAGTTCTGCAGAGAGGGGAACGGAGGAAGGAGGGACGTCAGGAGCGGTGGAGGATGGGTACTAGCAGCTGAGTGTTACATGGCGGTGCAGGAGGGGAGGGGAGGGGGGTCAATGAGAGAGAAGGAGAGAGAGAGAGAATGCCCATCAATCTCTCTCGCCCTGCACACACTCGCACATGGGGAAGCAGCGAAGCACTCTCTTGTGACTCCCGTGAGTGTGAGCTTCCTGTTGTGGTCGAGACGCAGAAACTGAAAGAGATAAAGACAGAGAGAGAGAGAATGAGAGAGAGAGAATGAGAGAGAGAGAGACTTTCACTTTATTGAAAGCCTTCCTGAAAGTTTTACAAAGGCTTCATTTCAGATGTGTAAATCTTTAATTTGCTGTACGGCCGAATTCAAAGCTGCCATTTAGAGAATGAAAAGTAATTGGATGAAACTGCTGCAGCTGAAAAGTTGATCCGGCTGATCTAAGCCAATTAGCTTCAGCTTCCAGCATCAGTGGGGAGTGATAGCTCACCTCTCCCTGTTAGCTTCATAAACTAGCTCTCTCACACTTAGTTTCACTTTCCATTGAATAGTATCAGACATAACATCTTGAGATAAAATAATCAGATTTGTTGGGTAAATTGTGTGGTCAGGCTAAAATTGGACTGGAATGTAAACATGTTAGTTTGTCAGTGCTCTTCCTGCTTCTTCTTTTACTAACAGCTTTGCAACCGACCTCTGACCCAGCTCCCACATTTCTGACAGGTCTAATTTCACCGATATCATATATATTGTCACTGATGCTTTCTGTATCCTGTAAGCAAGAGGGACTTTGTTGATGCTCCCCCTGCCTTGACTTTTTACGTACACTCATGAAAAAGAGGGAATGTGTGCTCTCCCTGCCTTTGCTTTTTTGATATACGTGAAAGGAAATAAAAGTGTGCTCTTCTTGCTGTGGGTTTTCATACACATGAAACTGAACAGCGATGTGCTCTCCCTGCCTTTGGCTTCACATTAGGGCTGGGAATATATCGGATATACTCGATATATCGCGGGTCATTGCACGTGGTATGTATAAAGTGACTTTATCATGACCATCAAGTACAAATTGTCAGGTATACAGCTCTGGAAAAAAATTAAGAGACCACTGCAAATTTTTCAGAAATCAGCATCTCTACATAGTGAAAATTTTACTCAGAACACCCAGAAAAACCTTTTTTATCAGTATTTCAGAGAAATCTACAAACTTTTCCACTTGGTCACATAAATCATTTGGGCTCCTCTGGCTGATGCAGTTTCCTGTTTCCTGTTTTATTCTCTTCACTTTAAAATAAAAGTCTAATGTTACGGTTGCACCACCCTGACATTTGACAAGGTGAAAATTACGGGACAAAAGTTTTCTAAATTTCTCAACAGCTTTAAAATTCTTTTTATTTGCAAAGAATGTTTTATTTAATAAGGTTCAAGCATAAAATAATGCCACTGTATTTTTAATTTCCATTTACAATAACTGACATTCAATTTTTAGAGTTTAATTACTGTGGATACTTGTCAGGACGGTTGCACCACCTGACATTTTGGGGGTTTGAGGAACCAAAACACAAAAAAACATGTTATATTTTAATAGTTTAAAGATGTGTTCAAATAAGACAGGTTTCATAGAATAAAGAAATACATGTGATGAAATACTCAATTCATGATGGAAGGAAATATTGCACTCGGACACAAAAAAAGGGACGTCACATCATTGACCCATATACAGAACAAGTCATGTTAGAAAAGTGCAATTGTGTCAAAATTAGATAAGCTCCCTCCTCTTGTGATGTTGAATTTAAGTTGTATCCTGTTGGCATCAGAGGTCTTTTTTGGCAAGTTGTGTTACAGTTGGCCTGAGTGTGAAGAGATAATTTAGCTTTTGTAATGTTGTTAAACTATTTCTGCGACATAAGACGCCTGCAAGTGAAACCTGTTTTTAACAAGTATAACATTATATTTTTAATGGCAGTTTAAAGTAAGATGAAGAACAACCCTCTCTGCTGTTCAGATCACCGGCTAAAGAAGTCTTAATGTATGTCTGAAGAAATGTTGACTGGAATCTGGTTTTCCCTGTGTGTCTTTGGGGCGTTGTCCTGCACGTCTGCATGTGTGTGAAGCCATTTTGAATAAGATGAAAAGAAAGATAGATGGAGCGATGGAGACGCAGCGACAGTTAGGAGGAGGTAATAAATAGCCAACATATGGTCACTGGATCCCGTCCTCCCCCACTCTTCTATCAATCTCTCGCATGCATCCCTCCATCCTTCACCCTGTGTCTCTACAGCTAAACACAGACTGTTAGCTGACACCAGGGGAGACACACGTACAAATATCCCACCTCACAAAAAGAGAGTGATATAAATATAAATGAAGGAGGTTAGAAAGGCAGAGATAGAGGAGGCAGAGAGTTAAAGATGAGACAGAGTCCTGGGGGATGTTTGTTTTCTACAGCAGGTGTCAGTTTTGTCAGTTTGCCGCTGGCTCTTTGCCTCGTGGGGCTGTAAATGATGCTACCAAGGCTGCGTAGCTTCTCATTGGAGATTTAAAAGTTTGGTTTAATTAGTTAAAGCAGGTAAAACAGAGGAAAAGGCTTCACGAATACAGTTCTCTCATTCAGTAACTAATTAGCATTAATCAGCTAACGGAAAAGTGCTGGGTCACTGCCAGAAAAGTCCATCTCTTACCAGGAAAGTTACTAAACATTGACAAAACATACCTAATTTGGATTTAAATATGATTACTGAAGAGTATTTGTTTAGCTGGTGATGAAAAAAGTGTCAGAAACATCATGTATGCAAGTTATTAGCGACAATTCATAGTATCTTCAATGTAACAATGTTAACCGCTATTGTAGTAAAATATTCAATGAAGGGCAAAAGTAAGAAAAAAAGTCAATCTAGATATTGAAGGATGTCACTTTTGCCTTATTTTTTTTTTTTTACAAGTATGAGCTAGTACCAAATTTTTGGAATCCAATCTAGCACACATGGCTTAGCTAGCAGAAAATTGCTGAGTCATTCCTGTTACTTTCTGTGTTTTACTGAAACCTAGTTACGTATCTGACTCTTTGTCCAAGAAGTAAACCTTTATTTAAACAAAAAAGTTTACTTTACATATGTATTCAAAATAATGAGTCATTAATCAAGTGCTAAGTGCAAATAACATATAACATATTTGTAGCTAATGTCAAACGCCATCAATACCAGGAGCTTTCTTTAATACCTTGCTACTAGCGCCTAAGTATTCACATAAATAAGCTTGTTGTATTGAATGCTAACCCAGCTACATTTTATCTGTTTGTCTAAGAAGTAAACCTTATTTGAGCAAAAAAAAAAGTATATTTTACATATGTACTCAAAATAATGAGTCATTAATCAAGCGCTAAGTGCAAATGCTTTGCTATAAGTGGTGAAAAACACAAGTTAACTAACAAAGTGGAAGCTGATGGCAAATACCTTTAACACCAGGAGCTTTTTTTTAATACCTTGGCTGTAGTAGATGCAATTCTTTGATAGTTTTCTAGCTTTGAAAAGTTATCATCTCAACCAATGCTACTAGCGCCTAAGTGTTAGCATAAATTAGCTTGTTATATTGGAAGCTAACCCTGTAACTATTTGAGTATCACTCTTGAAATGTATCAGTTTTCTCAGTTTGCTACGTAAAGGAATTATTATACATGAAAAACAATTAATTGAAAACAGCAGCATTGCAATTAGTTCTTATGCTAGTTAGCGAACATGTGACGGCGAGTTGATGCTCTTTAAAGCTAAGTTGCTAAATATGAGGGAAGTAATCTGCTTGTTTGGAAAATAAAAGTTAGAGCCTTAAGACGACTGCATTTCTAGTGTTTTATGACCCAGACTTTGATGCTGATTGAGTTTTTACTCTTAGCTAAACGATCTGAATTTAAAGCGCAGCCTTTCTGCGGCTCTGCTGACCAGATTTTATGTCCCAGCTGTCCGGTCGGACGGAGGGAGGCAGGGACATCGAGGATTTATGGGGCTCAGGTGACAGGAAACTTTTGGACTGCAGCCTTCTATCCCACACGTTCATTCATCCATCCCCTCATCCATCCTCCTCCTCCTCCTCTGTAACGACTCTGTCAGTGGGTTACATCTTCACACAGGTGCCACACTCAGCAGGAGGTTAAGTCGTGAAATCGGTGACCTTAGTGTGACTCGGAGCAGGACTGAGAATGGAAACTACTTTACTTTGGTTAAATTATTTCATAGAGTTACAAACCTTCAGCTGTTCTGTTGCGCTTTAATTTTTTTACATCTTGTCTCAAAAGCCAAGACTGTTGTTGTGAAAGAGAATCACCATGTAGAGATTTTTCTGCCATAACCAGTCCCCTATATATTATAGATATTTCGCTTGATAATGTTGATGAATGGAAAAAAATCCCACAAATATTTGAGTTGAATGAAAAAAGTAACACAAAAGTTGAAAGAAATAAAGTCCAATTGAAGTCATTACAGCTTTTAATTATCATTATCAGGGTTCCTAAACATCCTTAAAAAGTCTTAAATTCATTAACATGCTATATTCTGGTCTTAAATAAATGACTCAAACGTCTTAAATTTGCCAGGGCAGGATTTTTTTTATGTTTTATTGGTTTTTATTTTGCACTTTTGCATACAGATATTAACCAATGAGCGACTTTATGTTCAATAAACAGTCAAAAAGTAACTTGAACGAGTCTCATTAAGTGACACAGGTTATGATTTGGTTGTAATGAAGCAGGAATCTCAACCATCGACCATATTTATGTGGTTTTGGTCTTAAATTTCATTCAAAGTGACATTAAAAAGGTCTTAAAAAGTCTTAAAAAGTCTTAAATTTGACTTGCCGAAACCTGCAGGTACCTTGATTATCCATCTCAAATTTTTAATAAATCATAATATTTTTGTTACTATATTTTTAAAAGATGCAATAAACATAGTTTCAGTTAAACTGTGCAGTCATTTGCTGCCATGGCAACAGCACTTCCACTTCCTGTTTCATCTGAGAACACTCAAGTCTCTGACTGTAAACACATTTCAAAGACTTTCTCATCACTGTTTTTTCGGTAAGTGGACACGTTTTAAAGATTTTAATTCTAGTTAAGCTCTTGAAGGTTCTCAGTTTTACTTTTCTATTGTTTTTTTCTGCTTTTAGTTTGATTCTCGCAAACTTCTGTGATTGAGAGATTCTTAAAATTGGCTGATTTACAGCAGAGTTTGTCATGTTGAAGGATACAAACACATAAAGTTGGGTTTTAAGGACACAGCTACACAAATCTAGAGTTTCTAAGAGGATTTAAACTATTTGAATGCTTTATAAGTTCATTTTTAACCCTGTTTTATGTGAATTTGTGCCCTTCACGTGTTGCTTTCAGGAGGATGCTCTTCGATTCTGTGCTGCAAAAAGTCAAATTTAGTGTTTCGGTGGTCATGCTTTGGGGCTTTTTTCTGAATTAGAGTTTCTCCACATGTGTTTGAGTGTTAAATGAGGCAGAAAGGAGGAAGAGGAAGAGGAAGAGGAGTGATGAAGTTAGGCTGAAGGGGAGGGAGGAGGCAGGGAGGGATAAATGGAGCGGCGGTCTTTGTTTGCAGCACTTTGGCACAGAGAGACAACTTTTCCATCGCACACACACACACATACACACTTTCTCACCCTCTCTCTCTCTCACACAGATACACCGTTTACTCCCCGGCTCCCACATGGTGACCTTTTTTCTGCTTTTGCATGGATGTGCAAGAATGTCAGGATGTCAGCGCTCTATCTGTGTGTCTGTATGTGTGTGTGTGTGTGTGTGTGTGTCAAAGCCGGTGTGAGAATGACGGCTTGGAGCAGATGCAGTAACATCAGCTATCTCACACACACTCCGCGCAGTCATCCACAGAGTCATGTTTTAGTACGTCACATTCGACGCTGTAATCTGATGGGTTATTGATCCTGATTGGGTCAAATACTCAGAGCTTGAATTTCTTATTTTTGAGACTTTTANTTTCCTCCTTCTCCTGCACGTGTGTCCTCATCTCTCACTGTGGCGCACGTATCCTCTCTCACCTCCCATCATGCATTGCGACATTCCACATCGAGTCACTTCTTCCTGTAGCTGAAACAGGAAAAGGGGAAGTGCTGCTTCCTTGCTCAGTGTGTGTGTGTGTGTGTGTGAGAGTGTGTGTGTGATTGTTTTCACATCTTTTCCTCACAATATGTGTGTGTGTGAGACTCTCAGGTGATTGGTCAGCTGACGGCAGGATGTAACTTTCACTTTAAACCATTGAAAACTTAAAGAAGGAGTGAAAATTGTATTTATTTGGATCTACTTTAAGCAGCGGATGAATCCCAAAATTCTCCTTTATTGCATGGGCGATGAGTGCACTGTCAAGTTGAAGTGAAGCTACATTAATGAGCACAAAAAACACTTTTATTTACATGTTTCTTCATGTGTTTTCTTTTTATCCCAGGACACCAAAGACGACAGCTCAGCTTTTATTTGCCCGCTGTGTGACAAAAACTGTCAGTCACAACACCAGCTCACCATGCACATCAGACAGGTAAATTATTATTTTACCACGACTATTTGTATAAAGATATTAATGTATAGTTTATTCCAACACAAGGGAACACATCCTCACACACAAACCCTTTTTTTTTTTTAATGAACTTTGTTTATTCGAACTTTTCTGACTGAATATGACAATAATGTGAAATACTGTTAATTGATAATGTCTTATAAGAACAGTAATAATGAGAAAAGACAAAGAAAAGAAATAATCTCACAATAATAACATAAATAAATATAATTATAGTAAGAGTACAAACACCCTAATACAAATGTATGCATTTTTTTTGTTTTATTGTTTATTTGATGTGAACATCATAATAACATTGGACAAACCAGATGCATTGTTTGAGTGTTTTAGCACAGGTGCTAATTTGCAATACTTCTCCACAGGAGACTTTTGAAATGATAAAATAATTAAAGTAGTGAGAGAAGCAAAGGAAAGAAGAAAAAAAGGACAGTGTATTATAACATTACAGAAATAATAAATACATACAAGGGTGTTGATAAAAATGATATAAAAACATCAACAATAATAATAATAACAACTATTATAATTCAAGTTATTCACAAACACTTTTATAAAGACCAGAAACAGATATTTTACCTCGGTCTCTAAAAGCACCAAACTCCATTTAAAAAAGTGTTGATTTTACTTCTCAGAGCTGCAGCATTAATCACTCGATAAGTTTGTGATTTATTTCACTTTTGGGCTTTTAGTAGTTTATTCTGATTCAGTACAATACATGTTAAGCACTAAACAACAGCAACAAGCAGGTTTAAACAAAAGTGATGGACAAGCGTCTCTTGTATAAATTGAGGTAAAATGAGTGAATTTATCAATGGGATCTGGTGACTTTAAAAAGAAGCTGTTTCTGCTCATGAAAACATCCTCTGATCAAATCCACTTTCATGTTGACTTTAGAAAAGTGGTGTGGGGGTTAATTTTGTGGTGTTTTTTTTTTTTAAGTTGACGTTGTCTTCTTTGTCCCTGCAGCACAACGCAGACACCGGAGCGACGGATCACTCCTGCAGCATCTGTGGAAAGTGTCTGAGCTCGGCTTCGTCGCTGGACAGACACATGCTGGTTCACAGCGGAGAGAGACCATACAAGTGTTCGATCTGTGGACAGACTTTCACCACCAACGGCAACATGCACAGGTACACACACACACACACACACACACACACACAAACACACACACTTACACACAAACACACTCCTACAACTTGCTTATTGTCACAGCTAGAAAAATGGTGGCCCTGAATCCCCATGTTTGATTTTCTTTGTGTTTTGTTCAGAAAACTGCAGTTCCTCAAGTGTCCACTAGAGGCTGGCACCAAGAAAGTCAGTCTCTATAGGGCCCCATGTTAAAATGTCCAACTCAACGACAGGAATAAACATGTTTACAATCTTTATTCACAAAATAATGATTTTTTTTTTATATTAACTCAAAACTTTTTCAGACATAGTAGCATTCCATGAATAATTTCTTACTTTTTTTTAGCTTGGCAAACATGATTCTCTTTTGCTTTTAGAGCATTTTAAACACACTTTGCTTCTTTTTAGAGACTTGTAGTCGACATTTTCACGCGTTTTGGTATCTTATCTTTTTAGGACTTTTTCAGGCGTTTGTTAAAATTTTTCTACCTTTGGGCTCCTTTAATTTATTCTTTACCGTAGCTGATATTTTTTTTTAGATTTCTAGTTTTTTTCACGATTTTTACTACTCTAATGTGATGAAAGCTGGAAGAAGATGCATGTTGAAACCAATGTGTATTGAATAAGTATATAACACATGGACATTTTTTTCAGTTCTCCTGCTTTTGGAGTATTTTAGAAATATTTTACTTAATTTTGGCAACTATTTGACTAACATTCTCCCGCATGTTTTGTTATTCTATCAATACTTGTCATTATTTTTATGCAAAATTTACTTTTTGGGACTTTTTTTATGAGTCTGTTAATATACCTCTACCTTTAGACTCCTTTTAGAATTTTTTTAACCTTTTACATGTTCCACTGAAAGCTTTGCGGAAATTTTTTTAGATTTCTTGCATATTTTGCTGTTTCGTCACAATTTGTTCAATTCAGATGTAATGAAAGCTGGAAGAGATGCATGATGGGACAGATGTGCATTAGATAAGTGAATAATACATTAAGATTTTCTCTCAATTTGATCTTAAACCTCTTGAAAATGACAGTGAAAAACAAAAAATGATTTCTTTTTTAAATGCAGAGAAATGTACAAACACATTTTCTTGCGCACAGATCAGTGTGTTGTTACTCTCACACACACACACACACACAAATTAGCCTCGGGCACAGGAAGTGAGTGTTTAACCCGGTCCCCAGTCAACCATGATGGGAGCGCAAACTGGTCCTAACTTTGTGAATGTGTGTGTGTGTGTGTGTGTGTGTGATGCGAGGAGGGGGTTACACAGGAAGCAGGAGGACAACTTTAAACCATCCATCTCATACACACACACACACACACACACACACACAGAACAACGCCCTGGCATTTATCAGTGCAGCCCAGCCTCCAACATCAGACTCAACGGTCCCTCCTGTCACATGTGTGTGTGTGTGTGTGTGTGTGTGTGTGTGAGCCTCTAACATTACATTTAACCCTCTCTGACCTCTGTTGTTGCCTCAAACACAGCAGCATAGTTTGTTAAATAAAACACAGAGAAACTTATTCGAAGCTTTTAATGTTTCCTGGAACAAAAGACACATGTTTCATCCTCCTCTCTTCCCTCTCTCTCTCTCTCTCTCACTCTCTCTCTCTCTCTCTCTCCCCTCTGTGATGGTATGAGGAGATGTGGGCAGAGAGGAATGACTGTAGGCTGAGACGGACAGACAGAAATCTGTGAGATGTCACGGCACTTTGCTCCATAAGTTTGTCTTTGTGCTGGTGGTTCTCTGCTCCTCTTTGCTGATTTTACAGTGTGAATAAAATAGATTTCTGTGTTAGAAACAAGAGGTCGACATTACATAACGCAGCTTTACTTGGCCAGCAGTTAGAGACACTTATGTGTCTTTAATCTTGTTTTATCATGTTGTGATACATATATCTTTTTTGGTCACATACCTTTATGTTATGTTCCAGGATGTTCTTCAGATTGGCCTTTAAGTGTGAAATGTTCCTCATGTGTTGATAGCCTCTGATTATGTAACGTTATGGAGTTTATATTTACAGTAATTTGGGCATTTTTGTACGCCAGAATTTTTACCTTTATTTACATAAATAAGTCACTCGTTGCACAAAGTCTTGAAGTTGTGAATCTTGTGAGAGGGGAGAGATTATCCTTAACCTTTTATCATCTAAGTAGCAGACAGGCGATCTTTTTATTTAGGGACCAAGCCCGAGGACCATAGGCCCCATTGTAACCCAAGGCAAACAGAAGAAAAAAAAAACAGAAAACAGCAAGCAACCCACCTAAAAATTGAATATAATATTCTGTGACTCATTTCAAGTTCAATGATACCACTCATGACCATGTGACATTCATGATTGATTTTTAACAATTTTTTTTTTCACATTATTTCTTCCTTCTTTCTTTCTTCTCATAAGTAAATCGCATTTTCGGACCCCTAACATGAACGAAAAGTACCTCAAAATTTGTCAACCCCCCCCCCGCCAAAGGAATGCAAAAATGTAATGAATTTGGAGCTTTGAGAAAGGTACCACGCTCGTTTTGTGTTCTTATCGAAGTCCGTAGAGCTCATATTATCTTTCTGGAACCGTTTAATCTTTTCTCTTGCCCAAATAGTTTGAGAGTTACGGTAATGAGAACAGCTCCAATCAAGTATTGCCTGTGATTTTAACGTTATTACACATGGATTCCAAAGCAGAACCATAACTGCTTAAATACACCTGATGCGTCTACGGTCCGGTTCTGCTCCGTCACAATCCGACTGCGTGCCCCAATCTTTTTTTGTCGGATGCCAGCCATAGACTGTAGTAAACACGGACGTAGCCTTTTGGCAATGGAACGAGTGATGAGTGCACAAACTCGCAGCCATTGGGCGCCCGTCAGTCACGTGATCTGAGCTGTGGCTCTGATTGGGCAAGCTCTCGATACTTATATCTTCCAAACGGCCAAGTTAGAAAAAAAATAGCGAAATTAGTGATCCAGACAGTTTTGTACCAGGCTGTAAATACGCTAATTTCGGCTCTGAAACGGCTTTTTTTGGTTTGGTGTGTACGTAGCTTACGTGACTTTCGGTACTTCCGGAGCCAGTCTCAAACAGTCACTCAAGGAACAGCAGCTTTTAGCACTTTCTCATTCACAGAACACTTGTAAAATGGGCGCACAGGTGGTTTCTTAAGCCTTAAACTCAAATCCAACTTGTTGATATTTAACAAGGTTGAGCTTCACTACGTTGCCAAGTGAAGCTGGTTATACTAATTAGCACGGTGCAAACTTGCTTGCACAACCAATAGCTAGAATAACTCACTTTCTTCAAAGCAAGCGCAACTTTATTCCCATTCTTGTAAACACAGAGTCCAGGAAAGTCGTACTCAGATACAAAATATTTGTCTGAAATTTTCACAATGCTAGTCCACTTAGTATTACGTCGACATCTCTAAGCTGATTGGCTATTGTGATGATTTATGAAATGAGTAGTTTGTAAATATGCCGTGAATTTCGAGCCTAATTCAAGTTGCCGACAAGAGTCTATTTACGTACAAATTATTGTATTAGTGTTTGGTTTGGACCCAACTGTTCGGCGATTGCGGTACAAATGATTTGTTGAAGAGCAGCTTTTTAACTTTTGTGAATAAGAGAAAGAAGCTCATGAAAAGTTGAATGGTTGCGTGCACCTCATTTGCTGTGCCTGACATGAACTCTTGGAAACTTTTGTACGAATGGTTTTGTTGGTGTTTGATGTGAGCGCAACATTACAGCAGACCACATGGAGGCAGGAAGTGTAGAGTTCTGGTTCTGCTCTTGATTGTTTTCAGTCTTTGTGGTCACGTGACTCTCCTCCCTGAACTCACACTGGGGGAAAACACAGCCTCACAACGTGGATGCTAACACACCCTTTTTCCAGGATTCCTCTCGAAAAGGATTCAAAACCCCGAACAAAACTCAAAAGACCTGTAGGTTTTTTAATTTCATCATATTTTCAAACTTCAAAATAAAAGCAGAGGAGAGACAGAGGAGTCTCCACATGTGTCTGTCTGCGAGGCCTGAGTTCACACGCTGCTGTGGAAAATAAAGAGGAGGCCTGTGTGGATGGAAAAGAGGAGCAGAGGGAGGGGAAAGAGAGAGAGAGAGAGAGAGGGAGAGGGAGGAATCCATTTTGCAGCAGAGCATCCTTTGAAATGTGAAACACGAGATTTTCCCTCTCTTCAAACATGCAGAGAGGAAGATGAAGCGAGGGAGAAAAACAGGCAGAGAGATGAGTCCAGTGTAGGCGATGGATGGAAAGAATCATGTGTGCTGAATTTCCACCCCGGTTTGGCGAAATGTGAAATGTTTTGTTGCCCATTAAGGAGGCAAATTCAAATGAATGATGCAAAAAAAAAAAAAAGAAAAAAGAATTCACAAAGATTCACAAAACTTGTGACCCAGCAGGAGGAGAAGAGAGGGAATAAAATCAAATTTGTTCAATGCGAAAGACGAGAAACATTTCTCTCTGCAGTGAAAGTGTAGTTTACATTTTTTTATGCAAAACCTGATTTCAAATAAGGGAACTCAAAAGAGGAGATAAGGAAAGGTCATTTAGGAAGGAGACATATGGGAACAAGGGAAGAGGGGAAAACAGGTGTCAAGGATGGAAGATAGGAAACAAGGAAAGGACACAGAAAAGGAAGGTGACAACACTAGGTGAGATGAGGAATGAGGAGAAAGGGGGATACAAGGAAAGGAAGCAAGGGGATGAGAAACTAGTCCAAAGAAGGGAGACAAGAAAAGGTGAGGAAACAAGGATATAAAGAGAAAGGAGAAACAAGGATTGGAAACGAGAAAGAGAAAGAGAAAAGAAGTAAGGATATAAGAAATAGAGAATGCTAGGAGAGAAGGAGATAAGATGTTAAAACATGGAAAGGTGACAAGGAAAAGAAATAAGTGGAAAGGAAGAGATCAGAGGACAAGGAGAGGAAAGAATGAGGAGGGAAGGAAAAGGACACAAGGAAGCAAAGTTGGAAGATTAGGGAAGGACATGAAGAGATGAGAAGAAACAAGGGGACAACAAGTGAGAAAAAAAATAAGTAAGGAGGCGAAACAAGGTTAGGAAACAAGTGCATAAGAGGATGCAAGGAAAAGAGCAGAGGAGAGAAGGAGAGGTGACATGGTGAGAGAAAAATAGGAAAGGAAACAAATAGCGAAGAGGTCAGAAGGGACGTAGGAAAAGAGATGTGAGGATGCAAGGAAAGACTGGAAAACGAAGAGGAAACAAGAAGTAGCAAGACAAGACAAGGAGAGAGAACAAGTACACAAGGACCCAAAGAAAGGGCGTAGGTAAGGACACAAAGAAACGAGAGGATGCTAGGAAAGATGATGAAGAGAGGAGGAAACAAGAGGGAAGTAAGGAGACAAGACAAGAGGAGGAAGCAAGTATACAAGGATGCAAAGAAAGGGCGCAGAGGAGGGAGCAAAGAGATGTGAGGATGCAAGGAAAAGACGGGAAAGAGAAGAGGAAACGAGAAGGAAGTAAGGAGACAAGACAAGGAGATGAAACAAGTACATAAGGACGCAAAGAAAGATTGGCGATGAGGGGAGATGAGGTAAAGAAGCAAAAAGGAGAGGATGTAAGGAAAGGAGGGGATAAGGAGTGGACATGAGGAAAGGAGGAGATGAAAAGAGGGGGTAAAAGAGACAAGGACAGGAAACAAGTATATAAGGATACATAGAAAGGGCGAAGGTGAAGAAGCAAAGAGACAAGAGGATGCAAAGAAAGGAGGGAATAAGGAGTGGATGTGAGGAAAGGAGGAGATGAAAAGCGGGGGTAAAAGAGACAAGGAGAGGAAACAAGTATATAAGGGCGCAAAGAGACAAGAGGATGCAAGGAAAAGAGAAGTGGAAACGAGGGGAGTAAGGAGACAAGACAAGGAGAGGAAAAAGTATATAAGGACGCAAAGAAAGGGTGTAGGTGAAGAAGCAAAGAGAACAGAGGATGCAAGGAAAAGAGGGGATAAGGAGTGGACGTGGGGAAAAGAGGCAAGGAGAGGAAACAAGTATAGAAGGAGAGGTGACAGGAGGAGGAAAGGAAGCAAAGATGTGAGGAAAGACGGGGGCGAGAAGAGGAAACAAGGAGACAAGAGGGGAGAAGTAAGGAGACTAGGCAAGGATAAGAGACGAAACAAGGAAGGGAGAAGAGGTAAGAAGGAACTTTGGACGCTTAACTTGTGCAAAACTAAAAAAAATAGAGTCTGAAGATGTTAAATCCCCAGTTTGAAGAAGATAAAAATCTGTCGAAAGGTTTGAAAAATGAATCCCAGATGTATCAGAGTCCAGAGCAGCATCACATGAGTCGTCCTCTGGCTGCTCTGTTATGAGGCTTTGGGGCCTGGTTGCCATGGCGAGGCATCCCATTAACCTATTATGGGCTGGCAGCGGTGTGTGAGTCCTGATTGGCTCCCTGCTGCTGCTGCTGAAAGTTTGAGCCGAGAGGAAGAGAGGAAAGAGAAAAGAAGAGAGAAGCTGCTCTGTGTTTCAGTCTGAGGAAGTTCTGTCAGTCGTTTCCTTCTCTCCTTTCCTCACTTCCTTCCCTTCCTTCCCTTCCTCTTCTTTCCTTTGGGTGTCAACATGTCACTATTTGTCATTTGACTCTGATTCCAGCACAGATAAGCCGACGTGTGTTTGTGTGCTGACTCAACAGCGCCCCTGTGGTGATGTAGAGGTACTGCAGGCAGGGGGTCAAACTAGTACATTCTGTTACTGTTTGTAAAAAAGAAGGGGGAGAGGAAAGAGAAGGAAACAATACGATGGAGAAGGGAAGACAAGGAGATAAGGAGAGAAAACAAACAAGAAGAAGAGATGAAAGGTTGAAGAGGTGTGAAGAGAGAGAGAGGAAACAAGGTGAGAAGAAAAGTAAGAAGACAGAGGGAAGAAGAGGCTGTCTTGGATGTTTTCATCTATTAATAAACTCAACAGGCAGCAGACTGGACGCCCATAAGAGGTCCTGAAAGAGAGAGAGAGAGAGCAGACAGGAAGTTACTTATTAACCAATCAGAGCTCAGGAGGAAGAGGAGGGGGCGGGACAAAGAGGGAGCAAAGTCTTCTTGGCCCAAAGTGTACGGTGACCTCCCAAGTGACCAATCAGAGAGCAGGAAACGTGCCAAGTCAGCAGAGACACAACCCTGCTGCTCAGAGTGTGTGTGTGTGTGTGTGAGAAAGTGTGTGTGTCCATAACAGCTGCTAAAATACACACAAACACACATTTACAGGGTTTATCTTCTTCCTTTCCTCATCTCCTCGTCTCCTCCAAATGTGCCCTCTCTATCATTGACTCTCTCTCTCTCACCACCTCCGTCTTCATCTTCTTCTTCTTTCCTTCTCCCTCTCATCTCCTCCTTCCTCCTTCCTGGTCTCCTCATTGAACTCCTGTAAACTGACACCTGTGCTAAGGCCTCATACTCGCTCGCTGTGTGACCTTTATACACACACGAAAATAGCAACACATGCTAACAGCCTGCACACTTTCTCACGCCTCTGCGAACACTTAAACACACACGTTTTCAACAAACGCACACAATGAGTGACGACAGAGCAGATCTCCATCCTGCTCCTCTTAAAACGTGACTTCTCTCTTTTTATCTGCTCAGACTTCCTCTTCCTCCACTTCTTTCCCATCCATGCATACACACTGCAAAAACTGAAATCTAAGCAAGTCATTATCTCTTTTGTTTTTCGTAAAACTTGTCTTATTATTCTTGATATGAGCCACATTCTACTAATAAGTCCAGGAAAATGTCAAAACCGAGGTCTGAGTTTCTTGTAACAAGTAAAAAACATCTGTCAATGGGATAAGAAAAAAAGTTTCTTGCATTAAGACAACTTTCTAATTTCAAGAAACTTCACAAGCAAGTTTTTCTTTTCCCATTGGCAGATTTTTTTTGACTTGTTTCAAGCAACTCAAACCTCATTTTGTCTTTAAAAAACTTGAATTAAGACATTTTTATGACCTGGTCTGGCGAATGTGGTTCAAATCAAGAAAAATAAAACAATTTTTACTATAAATAAGACATAATGACTTGCTTAAACTTCAGTTTTTGCTGCGTAATTTTCCGTACTCTTTTGTAATCATCTATCCTACTTTCTCTCTTTCACTTTTTGTTCATTTTTTGTTTTAATCTTCGTCCCTGATTTACTTCTTTTCTTTCCCACCTTTCATATTTTTAAAGTTAATTCTTCCTTCTTAATTCCTCATTCTTGTCAGTCCTTTCTTTACCCATTAAATCTTTATTTCCCCCTGTCTTTCTTCTTTAATTCCTGCTTCCTAAGTCCCTTTTTTTTACCTGAGTACTTTCTTACTGATATCCTATTTTTTCTCATTCCCTTCTGCTAAAGTTCCTGTTTCTTTCTTAAAACCTTCTTCCTGTCTTCCCTCATTTCCTTTGATTCCTTTTTCCTCTCCTCCTTCCTTGCTTCAATTTTGCCCCTTTAAATCTTTATTTTCTTCCCCTCTCACTTCTTTAATTCCTCCCTCCTTACTTACCCCTTTCAGTCTTACCTCTTCCTTTCTTAATTCCTTTCTTTTTGCATTAAATAATCTTGCCTAACTCCTTTCTGTCTTTGATTCCTCTTATCTTCCTTTCCTCTTTTCTTTCCTTGTCTCTCATGTTCATATCTTCTTTCAATAAAACATGATTATCACATCGTTGAACATGGTGTGTCTTTACCGGATAACTTTTAATACACACAGATCACTACCGGCCTGTGTGTGTGAGTGTGTGTGTGTGTGTGTGTGTGTGTGTGTGTGCGTGCGTGCGTGTGTGACATTCCCAGCTGATTAGGTCGGATCAGGGGCTAACAAGCAGCGAACAGGTTTTTATTTCAGCTCTGATTATAAATCGTGTCCCACAGAACAAAATAAAATCATCACAAACAAAACAAGTTACATTCAGAACTCAATTTCCCAGAATCACCTGCTTTCAAGTAAAAGTTCCCACCTGTTTTGTTTCCCTGAAAAGAGACAACCCAACAAAGAAATGTGGGACAAACCGTATCAAAAGCAAAGCAGTCAATAAAACAGTTGCCTGCAGTTCCACCTCGTCACCAGAGGGGGCGCCAGAGACGACCAGAACAGAGTTAAAGTGTCACAGTTTTGTTTTCATTTCAAACTCACATACGACTCTTTTTTTTTTCACCAGACACATGAAGATCCACGAGAAAGACCCGGCCAGCGGTCTGCTCCCCGTCAGCCCCCCCTCGCCCACCAAACGCCGCCGTCCGTCCGTCAAGAGGAGACAGGACGAGGAGAACGGAGAGGAGCCGCCAAACAAGAAGGTACAAACTCACACATCTACCCCACCATCATCACTTCATTTAAAAATAAAAACCTGAGCGATTAATAATCTAAATAAGATAGATAAGATTTTTTGTGTGAAAATTTCTAGGCTCCCATCTTATGTTTTTAAACAAACACATTGTCGGACATAAACAACAACAACCCACTACCACTACAACTGAGACTGATTTTTCTACATTTTAGTCACTTTTCTCTTCTTTTTTTGCCACTTTTGGACAATTTTTTGATACCTTCTCACTATTTTCCAGGTTCACTCCCACTTTCTTAACAATTTTTGTGGTTTTTGCCCATTTTTGACTATTTTCACTCTTTTTTGCCACTCTTGGACCACTTTTTTTTTGCAACAAACTAATTATTTCCCAAACTTGTTTTTTTCCCATTTTTTTGTTGACTTTAATCAGTCTTTCTAATTTTAACACTTTTTACTCTACTTTTGCAACTTTTTGAATTTTTCTAAAGTTTCCTCCAAAATTGTCTTGCTAATTTTTGTTGCTTTTTGGTCATTTAAGTCACTTTTCACTACTTTTGTTTTGCTTATTTTGGACCACTTTTTGCTACGTTTTGCGTATTTTAAGGTTCTATCTTTCTAGATTGTTTCTTTTGTAAAGGTAGTTTCAACAGTTTGTCTCTTTGGTTGAGTAACTCTGGTGTAGAACAGAAAACCTCTGCTGCAAAAACATGTAGCTGATATTTTTGACACATTTTTGGTTATAGAAATATTGCATTATTATATTGTCTGCGATTAGAATATTGCAACAGGACATATTGTGATTAAATCTAATTTGGGATTAATTGCCCAGCCCTGTTGTTAATGTGTTGATGTGTTGATGTGTGTTTTCAGGTGGTGGAGGACGCGGCGTCCGAGGAGTCGGCAGCGGTGGTTCGAGGAGCTGAGGAGGAGCTGCTGCCGTGTCCAATCTGCTTCAAGACCTGCAGCTCCAGACTGGAGCTGGACGCACACATGGACGCACATCCTGACACCGCACTGAGGTACGACCAATGACTGTATATAGAATGGACAGCGTGCTTCCGCCTGTCACCGTTCTACGTTTTTGAAGCCAAAAAACCCCGTTTCTCTCGCCGCCATTGTGCAGCCAGAGTCTGCGCAGTAGAGAATTTCCGGTGGAGCCAAGTAAAAAAGAGAAATAAAACCTTCTTCAGAAGGTTTAGTCTCCTTTTGGCTCTTTCCTGAAGTTTCTTATATCCCCGGTAAAAACTACTCACGAATGGCAGCTGTCAACCATCGTAAAACAAAACTTATATTGCGGTTTTTAACGTCCAATAACTAATGAGAAACTAACTTCTCAGAAAAAAAAACACCCGAACACCATGCAGCCAGATGACATCATCATACTACCTTAGCGTCAGGATGAGAGAAACGTTTCTACGAGGTATCGTAATTTTTTTAAGTTTTCCTGGCTCATATCTGGAATACATGGGGAGGCGGGGCTTATGACCTATACTGCAGCCAGACACCAGGGGGCGGGGCATCTGCTGGAAGCTTCAGTTAGAGCCGAACGTCGTTACGTCCACTCATTATACAGTCTATGGGTACGACTAAAGGGAGGAAGAAAGACTAGAAAGTTAAACCAAACAAGCAAGTGACGAAAGAGGGAGAGGGGGATGAAGAGGGTGAAAAGGGTGGATGATGGAAAAAGAAAGGAAAGGGGATTGGAGGATGCGGGAGAGGAGAGAAAAACATACAGAGATGGAAAGAAGATAAAGGAGGTAAAGAGTGAGGGAGCATAAAGGAAAGGAAACAATAAAACAAAGAGAGAGAAAGAAAGAGAGCGGTGCTGAGCTCGTTATGGAGGAAGGCAGGAATATTTAGCTGTAAATCCTCACTAATCAGCTGTAAGAGGATCGACTGGACTGAAGGGAGGAGAGAGAGAGAGAGACGGAGGGATGGAGAGCGAGGGATGGAGAGAGGGGGAAGGGGGCTGGAGAAAGATGGAGAGAAAACCCGGTAACACTTTACAGATCAGCAAATTTCATTGTTGTTTGGTAACAATTTGACAAACTTTAGTTTTTATTTCATCAAAATTACCCTTAAATATTTTGACAATTGGGTGAAAATAAGCTCATAACTTCTTTAAAATAATGTACAGGTTTAATTGTAAAACATTAAAAGCCTATTTATAAGGGTCTATCATTCATCTATAATCTGCATGTGACCTTAAATATGTATATTAATAAACATGGTACTAAAGAACTTAGTAAAACTTTATAAAAAGCTAATTATCAACTGCGTATTAAGGAATTGAACATATATAATTTAGTTAAGATTTTCAAGGTAATTTTTATTACAGGATACGATGGAGCTTTCTGCATAATATTCAAAATGCATTCAAGAAATTATCAGCTATGTGTTCATTGATGTCGGCATAATTCTCCATACAACTTTTTGTTAATTGTGATTTAATTGAAAATAAATGGTTTTCTTATAGTCAGCACCTTACGTTGAAATTTGGAAGATATTTTAAGCAAATTAGAAAAAAATAGTTACTTACCTGCTTATAATCAAAATCAGACATCCTTTCAAATAATTTACATGCTAATTTTCACCCAATTTTCAAAAGATTTGGGAGTAATTTCAAAGAAATAAAAAAAGTTTGTCTAATTGTTACCGCACTACGATCAAATCTGCAGACCTGTAAAGTAAAGTTAAACCAAAAACGCTACTGTTGCTGTTCATTTACTGTGTAGATTTAAAAAAAAAAACACGCTAGAAATACTCTGATTTTCTGCTGCAGAGGTTATGTGCATTATGGGTAATGTAGTTGTTAAAACAAAACAAAGACTCAAGAGTAAAGAGGATCTATCAGCGCAGATTTTAGCACTGATTGGTCAATAAAATAAAATAAACTAAGGGCAATTTTTTAGATTAATTGATATGTTTTCTAAGGTTTTACTTGTTGTTTTGTTGAATTTAAAGTTTGTTTCTACAAAGAATGTTAAAGAAAAAAAAGGGGGAGGAGTGATGGAGAGTTCAACAAGTGCTGGTCCACATATGGTCCTCTCTTACCTCCCCCTCCTCAAAAAGAAAAACTCTGACAACGTGTCCAAGGGGATTACACACACACACACACACACACACACAGACAGACACACACACACACACACACACACAGAGGAAGAGAGGGAGTGATAAGAGTGTGTGACTGTGGCAGACACTGAGCAGCTGTCCACTCAGCGCCTAATGAGAGCAGGAGCAGCACCAACACCAGGGGTTATCACACACACACACACACACACACACACACACACACACACACACACACACACACACACACACACACACACACTTGTCCTTGTATTAGTTTTCATTCATTCTTCATCCTTTAAATTGAATTAAAGTGAACAATCTCAGCTCAAACGTGTCTCGTTGCATCTCTCCAGGTGTGATCTCTGCTGCCTGTCTTTCCGAACTCATCGTGGTTTGTTGCGTCACAACGCCGGCGTTCACAAGCTCCTCCCCCAGGACCCCAGCGGGCGGCCGTTCATCCAGAACAACCCCTCCATCCCCACGGGCTTCAACGACCTCGCCTTCATCGACTTCTCCTGCAAGAAGTTCGCTCACATCGCACAGGTCCATACACCTCCAATAGAAAAACTCTCTCTAAAGTTTCCTTCTTTTTCTTTCTTTTTCTCATTTTCTCCTTTATTTTCATCCAATTGTTCATCCTTTATATCCTTTCTTCCTGTTTCTTTTTTCGTATTTCCATCCTTCTTATGTTTCCTTCCTTTTTGTCCTAAAACCTCCTGCTTCTCTTTTTGTCTTTCTTCATATGTTTCCTTCCTTTCTTTTGTTCGTGAATCCATTCTTCCCTTCGTTTTTCCTAAACTTCTCTTTCCTTATGTCTTAAATCAATCCTTCCTTTTCTCTCTCCCTTGGTACCCAAATCTTTCCTTCCATACATCCCTCCTTCCTTCTCTTTTTCTCTATTGGTTCCTCCTTTTCTCCCTTCCTCTTCCTATAACCTGTCCTTCCTTTCTTCTCCTCTTTCTCTCATTATTCCTTTAACAACTTTGTTTTCTCTTACCTCTTTTCCGTTCTTCCTTAATCAATCCTTCTGAAAGTCCTTTCTTTCCCCCTTTTTCTTGAACCCTGTTTCTTTACTTCCCTTCTTTCTTCTCTCATCCCTCCAACCTTACGTGGTTTTATCCTTCCTCGCATTTTTCCGAACTCCTGCTTCCTTACTTCACTTCTTTCTCCCTAATTTCCTTTTTCATCCTTATGATCTGATTCTCTAAACTTTGATTCTTTTCCTCGATCAGGTTTGGTGCGAGACGAATCTCCGTCGCTGCATCAGTAAGTTCCATCGTTTCGTCTGTGACTCCTGCGACAAAGCGTTCCCGCTCCGCTCTGCGCTGGACCTCCATAAAACCACCTCCCACTCCGACAAAACCGCATCGGCCGACACTCAAGAGGCCGAGGACGAGGCAGAGGAGAAAGCTGAGATAAAAGAACCAGAGAAGAAGAACGAGGAGACCGACGTCCTCCCCGGGGAGCAGGCCAGCTTCTTACAGGGGCTCGGTCTGCAGCACGTCTCCACGGTAACGACGGGAAAGTTTCTCCTCCTGCTGTCTCACGTCGCTCCTTCTTCCTCTGACGTTGTTTTTCTCCCTCAGGTGAAGTCCGGCCCCACGGACGATGAGATCCACCAGGCTCACCTGGACAGCATCAAGGTCATCCACGTGGAGCCGCCCTCCTCCAGCCTCCCTCAGGAGCCGGCGTCCGCCTTCCTGTCCGGCGGTCTGGGTCTCACTCTGGGACTCGGCGTCGGCGGCCTCGCGGCCCTCAGCATCCCGTTCCTGGAGGCGTCTGGCTCCGCCTCCACCTTGCAGGGCCTCACGCAGCGCGACGCCCTCAGCCTGCTCTCCCTGCAGCCGTTCCCCACCGGGCTCCTCCTGCAGCCTGACGGGGGAGCCGCCACAGGAAGTGCCGCTTCAGCAGGCGCTAAACCTGGGGAGGCGGGCGGCGCTGGGATCATGGAGCTCGCCGACATCCAGCAGATCCTCAAAGTGGCGAGTGCAGCGCCCAATCAGATGGGGCTGACGCTCCCGCCTCTCGCCAAAGCTCCAGGGTTTGCTGGAGGTCAAGGTAAGAGTCGCCTCAGCGTCGTGTGGTGAAGATCAGACGCCATCTTGTGGCGAGATTAGAATCTGACTCTATTTCTTCCTACAGGTCTGGTCCAGAATCAGAAGTCCATGCCGCCATTAAAACCGAAACCCCCCATCACACCTCGCTCCAGCCTCACCGCCACAACCCCGCCGCCCCTTCAGAGTTCCCAGCAGGCCTCACTGGGCTGCATCAGCCCCAGCCTTCCGCCGCCGACCCCCTCCATTTTCAAGACGCCCTCCTCATCCTCCACAAGCGGAGGTCAGCTGGACGCCGAGTGCATGGGTGACGCTCACACGCCGCATTCTGACTCACCACCCGCCGCTACCACAGCTGTGCACGAGGAGGCGGGGCTAGGAGGCAGGAAGCAAGGAACCAAAGCAGGAAACGGCGCCACCGCCGGCTCAGCTAAAGGCTCGTTCCCGTGCCGATTCTGTGACCAGGTCTTCCCCTTCTCTGGCGTCCTGCAGGCTCACATGCGCTTCCACCTCGGCATCCTGCCTCATCAGTGCAACATCTGCGACTACGTAGCGCCGGACAAAGCCACATTAATCCGACACCTGCGCACGCACAGCGGCGAGCGGCCGTATGTCTGCCGAGTCTGTCATTACCCGTTCACCGTCAAGGCCAACTGTGAGCGCCACCTCAGGAAGAAACACGCCAAGACCTCGAGGAAGGACATCGAGAAAAACATCAAGTACGTCACCTCCACCACCACAGCGAACATGGCTTCTACTATCACCGCCGCGACCACGACAACAACCACCGTGGACACAGAGACCGGCTGCGTCGGCGCTGAGACGACCTGCAGGTTCTGTGGCGAGGATCTGAAGAGCTACCGGGCGCTGCAGATACACCTGAGGACGCACAATGGCTGCCAGAGGAAGCCGTTCGAGTGCCGGCGCTGTGGAGCCGCTTTCCTCGCCAAACGGAACTGCATCCATCACCTGCTGAAGCAGCACCCCGAGGTGCAGGAGAGGGAGATCGAGGAGCACATTGCCACGCTTTTACCCGCCCCTCAGTCCGTCGCTACCGTCGCTCCAGCCCGACTTGCCCCCATGTCTCAGACGCTGCTGAACGGGGTCGGGCAGACGGCGGTCCAGGCGGTGAAGATGGAGGACCCGGTTTATCCTGCTGAACTGGACCAGCCGCTCGACTTCTCCGCTAAAGGTCGCAGCAGCCAAACGGCGTCACCTGGGGTAAAACTGGAGACCATCTCCCCGACCTTCGACTGCGCCGCCCTCGACCAGCCCATCGACCTGTCGATCCCCAGCAAGAGGCTGCGGAAGGAGGCGCCGAGCGGCGAGAGGAAGGAGATAAAGAAGGAGCACAGCAGCAGCAGTTTGGAGCAGCAGCTTCTGTCAAAGGAGGAGAAAACTCTCCCGTCTCTTCCTCCTCTTCATCCTCACCCTCAGCTCGGCTGCTACCAGCTCCCTCCCGGATCCACACCGCCTCCCGCTTCCCTCCCAAACGCCACCCGAGCTCAGCGCCTCAAACCGCTGCTCCCCAAACCGGCCTCCTCCACCTCTTCCTCTCCATCCTCCACCAACAAGGATCTGCCTCCTCTGGCGTCCATCGCTCAGATCATCCACTCGGTGTCCGGAGCTCCAGACCTGCTGAAGAGAGACGCCGGCGTGGAGGCGAAACCGACCGCCGCTCAGATCGAGCCTGCTGCTGCTGCACCTGCGGCGCCTGCTGCTACGGAGGTTCAAAGTGAGGACACGGCTGATGGAGCCAACAGGTGAGACAGAAATTTCTTTAAAGGGACAGTGAGGATTTTCTGAGTGATATGAAAAAATCTAGATGTATGCCAGAGCAACAACAACTTAAAATGAGATTATCGGCACTAAAATAGATTATTTCTAAATACTAAAGCGCCACAATCAGGTCAAATGAGACCGGTTTGATATACAGTGAGTTATAGTCTCCATGACAACACCACGCCGGCTGACAAAGTTTAGCTGGACTTTCTGACCGAAAAGTGGCGGAAGAGCAGAAGAAAGCTAAATAGGAGAGTGATAGAGCATGTGTTGAAGGCTAAAACACAAAATAGAGGATAAAATACAAGAAATAGGCTAAAATATGAGCTAGAGCAGTGGTTCCCAAAGTGGGGGTCAGGACCCTTTGGGGGGTCGCGAGACATTGATAGGGGGTCGTGAAATGTGTCCCAAAATCAAAAACCATGAACAGTTCCACATTTTTTTCATTATGTAGGAATAAAAGCAAAAATAGGGGTTAAAGATAATATAAAATTATGCAAACAGAAAATGTTTTATCTGTTTTTCACATTTCTTTGTTGAAGTTTGATGCAGTGAACACAGCAAAGTGCACATTAGTCGGTGAATTTTCTACTGATCAGTTAAATGAAGTATCCTGGGGGGGTTGTTTGTTTTTGTCTGTTTTTGGATTGGCCCATTAGTGTTGTACCACAGCAGGGGGTCGCCAGTCTCTAACGCTGCCATTTTGGGGGTCACAGGCGGGAAAGTTTGGGAACCCCTGAGCTAGAGGCTGAATTCAAGCTTAGGGCTCAACAATTGCTAAAGAGCTAACACAAGAGCTAAAGGTTTAAAAACACACCAAAGGCTTAAATACAGACTAAAGGCTACAACTACAGCTAAAGGCTAAATACGAGCCAACAGCTAAACATGAGCTTATGGCTAAGACATGTGCTGAACGCAAAAACGTGAGGTAAAGACTGAAAAGTGGGCTAAATGCTTCAACTACAGCTAAAGGCTAAAACACTAGTTTAACACTAAAACATGAGTTAAAGACTAAGACTCTGGAGTTGCTTCAATCTACTTCATACGGATTTTCCTCACAGTCACTGTAAGAAAAAAAGTGTTGCAGTAACTTATCTCCACCACTAGGAGGCTTTTGAATCATTTAAAGAGTTTCTAAGAAAAGTCCAAAACCGTCTCCTGTGTCTTCATCTCTCCGTCTGATAGAAAGAGAACCCGGAAGAGGCCGGTTGCTCTGGCTCTGAAGGAGAAATCGTCCGGCAGTGGAAGCGGCATCGACCTGGAGTCCAGCGGTGAATTCGCCAGCGTGGAGAAAATGCTCGCCACCACGGACGCCAACAAGTTCAGCACGTACCTGCAAACCGGAGCTGCTGACTTAGGAGCAAAAACAGGTAAGTGAAAAAAACATTTTCACCGTTTAAGATCAGAAAGGAGAGGAGGAGGTGAATGAAACGTCTCCGTCCTGTCAGATGTGGAGCGAGCAGGAGGAGCAGAGGAGAAGGAGGAGGTGAAGCCCGCAGCGTCGGTCGGGCCGCAGTCTAAAGGAAAGAAGAACGCCTACTCCAACTCTGTGCAGAAGATGACGTGTCCGTTCTGTCCCCGAGTGTTTCCATGGGCCAGCTCTCTGCAGAGACACATGCTGACACACACAGGTAACACACACACACACACACACACACACACACACACACACATTTATATCAACTTATATCCACATTCATCACAATTGAAATATATCTAAAACAGTAAACTCTTACATTGCTATGTTTTGTAAAATTGAACATTTATTTTTATATTTTGACAAATTGAAACTTTTTCAAATATTTAAACTTAACTCTCATTTTTGTAGTTTGAATTCTTTTTGTTTTACTGATTTGCAGTTCAAAGCTTCAAATCTTGTCCCCTTGAAACTTTTTTTAATTTTAGGTAACTTATTTTGAAGTTTTCTATGTAAGATTTTTTTTTTTTTGCATATCAGATTGAAATTTAATTTTTCACCAGCAATTTTTTTAAAGGAAACTCACAATATTTAATGTCATTAATTTCATTTTATTTTGATTTTTTTGTCAACTTTCTGGGAAAAAAACAATATTTTTAAGCATATTAAAACACATTCTAATTTTTAATTATTGAATGCTTAAGTGTTTTATTCTTTTTTTTATTCTTTTGCTTGTTTCTCATATTTTTAAGCGTCTTTCCAGCTTTAGATTTTCTTTTTAAAGTGGGAAATTGCATTTTTTTCCTCTAATTTTTACTTTACTATTTAAATCAAACAAATATATCCATTGTTTTTTCTCCAATCTCTGAATTTTTCTTGATTTTATCATTTTATCAAGTTGATTTTTGATATTTCCAAGCAAAGAAAACAAAAAGTTTTTCTTCATTTGTGTCAAATACTTAAATATTTTTTCCCCTTTAGGCCAAAAACCGTTCCCCTGCCCGAAGTGCGACGCCTTCTTCTCCACCAAATCCAACTGTGAGCGCCACCTGCTGAGGAAACACGGCGTCACAAACCGAACACTGCGACGTAACGGCTCCATCGCCAAGAAGGAAGGAGAGGAAGGTTCACACGAGAGCGCAGGTCAGAGAAGTAAACCCTCCCAAACTTTCATCGCTTTTTTAATTTTTTGTGACGTGGTGTTGATTTGCTGCATCGTGTCGTGATGTCGCACAGAGAGTCAGTCAGAGACGGAGCAGATGACGTCAGAAACAAACAACATGAGTGCTGCTCCTGCACCTGCTGCTGAGAAAGACCACGCCCCCACCTGTGAGAGCCCCGCCCCTCCTGATGAAGAAGGGGAGGATGCGTCGTCTGAAAGCCCCGCCCACAAAACAAATCATGGTCAGTATCAACAAACTTTCTTTTATAAAGAGATCTTCAATTTGGGATTCTAATTTCTTAATCAGGCAAAGAAATCTACCAATTAAGACCTTTAAAAATTGTACAGTCCAAGAGATAATGTTGATCAATTTCAAGAAGAATTCCTTTGGCTGAAAATTTATAACATACTTGAACAGTCAAGAAGTTTGGAGCCTTTTTTTGTCATTATCTGGAATCAAGATTTTACAATTTGCTTTATTTGAAAGAAGTTATTGTTCTATTTTTCTTGTTTTTTTTCTACTTTTGCACAGAAAATACAAAAATAGAGGACTGCAAATGTGTGTTTTTTCTGCTGATGATAATTTTGACGGATGTTTCTTTGCAGGTTGCATTCCAGAGCAGCAGGAGACAAATGCAACAGAGCAGTTGGACCAGCAGGGGGCGTCAGAGAGCAGAACAGCAGCAGGAAAACAGTCTCCACAGAGCAGCAGCACCAAGGTCAGTGTCTGTTTGTTGCTTTAAGGTTCTGATGATTTTCTGGATGTCCTGAGTAACGTAAGTAAAGTTAACAAAAACCAGAATACCAGAATAATAAAAGCAAGAGGTAAAAAAAAAAAGTTGCAGCTTTAAGAGGGGTCAAATCATTGGCGTCAAGCAGAGAAAACATCTAAAGAGATTGACGCAGAAACTATTAAAAATGGTTTAAGAACTAGGGCTGGGCAATTAATCACAAATTAGATTAAATCATATTATGTCCTGTTGCAATATTCTAATCACAGAAAGTGAAATATTTCTATAACTTGAAATGTGTCAAAATGTCAGATACATATTTTTTGCAGCAGATGTTTTTTTCTCTACACCAGAGTTACTCAACCGAAGAGACAAGCTGTTAAAAACTACCTTTACAAGAAAGCAATCTAAGTGGAAAAAGAGGCAAAAACAGCAAAGAGTAGCAACAAAACTTAGTTTGAGGTTGTAAAAATTGCCTAAAAAGCAACAAAAATGGAATTCTATGAGAATAAACCCTGGAAATACACAATGAGTAGCAAAAAATTGTCGAAAAGTGGCAAAAAAAAGAGTGAAAAGTGACTAAAATGTCCAAAAAGGGACAAAAATTAGTAAGAAAATTTTTCGGGGAAACTTAAAAAACTCAGAAAATAGCAAAAATGGTGAGAAAGTCAAGAAAAATATTAGAAAGTGGTAAAAATGGCAAGAAACTTGGGATTCAACTCAGAAAATAGTCAGTTTGTTACAAAAAAAAAAAGGTCCAAAAGTGGCAAAAAAGAGTGAGAAGTGTCAAAAATGTGCAACAATTACAAAAATCTGCAAGAAAATTGGGAGTGAATCTGGAAACTAGTGAAAAAACTGTCCAAAAGTGTAAAGAAAAAAAAAACAGGTGTGAAAAGTGACGAAAACAGAAAACTAGCAACAAAAATTAGCCAGAAATTTTTTTGAGGAAATTGTAAAAAATCCAGAAAGTAGCATTAATGGTGGAACAAGTGATGAAAAACTGTGAAAAGTGTTAAAATATGGCAAGTAAATTGGGATCAAACTTGGAAAATAGTATGTTTGTTGCAAACAGTTCTGTCCAAAAGTGGTGAAAAAGAAGTGAAAAGTGACCAAAATGAACAGAATCAGTCCCAGTTGTCGTGGTAGTTGGTTGTTGTTGTTGTTGTTGTTATTGTTGTTGTTGTGCTGTATTTAATGTAACTGTTCATGTTCTAGATTGTGTTAAATGAGCCCAGTTAAACTTTTCTCTCTGATTTCACCTAAAATTGGGCACAAATTATACAAAACAATGAAGGATTCAAGTATTTCAAATCTTCAATTTTGGATTCTGAAATCTCTAAACTTTAGTGGACAGTTATTCTTGTCACCTGAGAAGTTTTGTTTTTTAAGGGAGCGCTTGTTTCACCTCCTGTCACCTCCCCTGCAGGTGGAGAGCACAGACGATGACGACTGTCACAGCAACAAAAGTTTGGACCTGAACTTTGGCAAAAAGCTCATCGACTTTAAGCTCTCGTCCTCGTCTGCCCCCGCTCAGGAAGAACAGCCCCCGCAGCCCTCTCCCTCCTCTGCTCCCTCCTCTGCTCCCTCCTCATCCTCTACCTCCGCTCCTCCAGTAGCACCAGAAAACCAAGAGAAGGAGAAAACCTCCTCCCCCTCCTCCTCCAGCCCCGCGGCGAAGCAGCAGCCGGAGTACAAACACGTCTGCCGAGTCTGCAAGAAGAGCTTCAGATACGCCACCACCCTCGCTCGCCACGAGAGGGCGCACCTCTCCGAGGAGACGCCGACTCCTGCGCCGGTGGAGGAGAACCCGCCTGCGAAGGAGGAGGTGACGGAGAGCAGCGCTGTGAAACCAACAGAAGAGAAGGAGGAGGAGAAAGAGGAGGAGCAGAAGGAGACAGAGGCGGAGGAGGAGGAAGAGGCAGGAGGGAGGGGAGGAGAGAGCGGGGAGTCAGAGGAGGAGGAGAAAGAGAAGGAGGAGAGGAGCGAGGAGGAGGCGTCAGAACCAAAGAGTTTAGAGGGAGGACGAGTCGACAAGAGGAAGAAGATTTGTAAAGTCTGCGACAAGAGGTTCTGGTCCCTGCAGGACCTGACACGACACACACGCTCACACACAGGTAACACACACACACACACACACACACACACACACACACACACACACACACGCAAGTAACACATCATACTTTGTCATATTTGAAATGTATTTAAAACATCTTAGATTGCTTTGTTTGTAAAATTGAAAATTGATTTCCGAACTTGTTTGAACTTTTTGAAAAACTTCAACATAACTCTAATTTCTGTAGTTTTTATTCATTTTTAAAAACTTTTTTGTAGTTCAAAGCACCAAATTTTGTCCCCTGGGGATGAAACTTTTTCCATAGTAGCTAATTCATTTTCTGAGTTTTCTTTATAAAAGTTTTTTTTTTTTTTCAAAGATGCAAAATCTCACTTTTTAAATTTTATAAACAGAATTTTATGTTTTACTTTCTCATAGAAAATGCAATACTTTTAAAAATCTGTTAAAGATAATAAATAGTCTTATTTCTATTTATTAAATACTGAAGCATTTGATTTTTTTAACTCTGTTTTTATTTATTTATACTTTTTTCATATTTTTAAGCTTCTTTTCAGGTTTACATTTTCAAAAGTGTTGAATTTTTTTCTATATTTTGTCATTATTTTTTTTTCATTCAAAAATATTTCCAAATTTTTTTTCCAAGCATTGATTTTTGTTTAATTTTTATCAATTTATAAAGTTGATTTTTGGTATTATTAGTAAGTTTTTAGGTTCTCTGGAATTTTTACAACAAAAATTTATATTGGTGTGTCAACAACAGCGAATGAGTTAGGAAGTCAAAACAGATTTTCTTAAATAACCTTAATTTGATTTTTATGAATTTTGAAAATGATTTTTCTTTTGTTTTTGTTAGTCTTTTTTCCATATTACCTGTTTTTGTTTTTGATTTTTGGAGGTTTTTTTTTTTTGGTTGATGTTCAGTGATATTCTAGTTTTGTCTTCATTCACTCCAGCTCCATGTTTCAGTGACCTTTTTATTTTTTTCCTCATATTTTACAGTCTTCTTCATTTCCTGTTGTAGTTTGTGGTTTTGTAAGTTTTCTCTTCTGGTTTTTATTTCACACAAACCCGTCTCCTCCCTCTCCGTCCAGGTGAGCGGCCGTACCAGTGTCAAACCTGCGAGCGAACCTTCACCCTGAAGCACAGCCTCGTCCGCCACCAAAGGATCCACCTGAAGCCACGCGGAGCCGACGGAGGCTCGGCGGGGAACGACGACGCCGCCAGCGAGGACGGTGACTCCTGCACCCCGACGCCGACCTCCACCTGCCCGCCTTCTGAGAACGAGAGCGAGTGCGGGAGCGCCGCCGCGGGGGCGAAGGAGCTGGAGGAGGAGGAAGAGGAAGAAGAGGAGGACGTGAAGGAGGCAGAGGAGGCAGAATCAGAAACAACGGAGGGAGGAAATCCTGACGCACCGACGACGTCCGCTGCTCCTGAGGAGAAATCTGAACTTTCAGAGGAGTCAGCGACGCCGGTCGACGACGCAACTCCGAGTCAAGAAGCTTCTGAAACAAAAACAAGCGACGAATCCTCGAACAGCGACCTGAAATCTGACTCCAACGTCTCCAAAGAGCCCTTGTCCCCCTCCTCCACCTCCGCGCCTGAGGAGTCAGCGACGGCCGCCCCAGCTGACGGCTTCATCCAGGAGCTGCTGGAGATCCACGCCAAGCCCCCTCTGGAGCACATCCTGCCCAACGGGGAGCCTCCTCTGGTGGGGGCGGACTGAGGGAAGCCCCCCCCTGACTTTCACCACAGTGCCATACGACGGAAAGACGCTACGATGATGATGCAAAAACCAGCGCGGAAACTTTTTTGATAGAAAGAAAGAGGAAACCCTCGTTTTCTTGAAGTGCCTTACTACTAGTCCTACTTCTAAGAGATGTTTTTTGCTCTATCTTTATCTGCATTATTACGGAGGATGGATCTAATTTTTATAGCTTTTTATGATGACAATGATTTGCATTGCTATTTTTTGTGCGGGGAATCTATATTTCAGCAATAAAAAGAATAAAGTTATGATTTATTATTGTCCTAGAATTTGTTTGAGAATTGATGATCAACCGAAGAGACGCAGGAAGACGAAGACTCAAACGGACTGAATCTGCGCTCGTTCTTCTGTATTTAAATCACAGCTGAGACTCTTTTGAATCCGAGTCAGGATGGAGAACTGTTTTCACTTTCATCCGACAGTCACATCAACTCCGAGGTAATTTTTTGATGAAACGGATCGGCTGCCAAAGTGCTCGGTCGAACGATGACTTCCACCGACGCTCGTCCGTCGATGTGTGTGTGTGACAAAGGAAGCTTTTTTGTAACTGGAATTAAAAACACAAAGACGTCGTCCTTTTCGGCTCGCTTCCGCAACAATCGTTGTCTCTCGACCGGCTCAGAAAACACACAAAACATTCACAAACGTTTTAAAGTCAGACCTGCGTGTGCGTGTGTGGAAAAGGACTCTCAGATAAAGTGTTGATCAGTTTGTGTTTTCTTTTTTTTTTTTTTGAACCCATCACACTATCGACCCCTGTCTCCCTCAAAGCCACCCTGTGAGTGTGTGTGTTAATAATTTCTCATTCATAATCATTCTCAGTTGATTCCATGTGTGTACAGAGAATTGAACATGTGGCACGTGATGTTAGAGTATTTCTGTTTTTGCCTGTGTGCGATCATCAGTGAATTATAGGTGTAGGGAGGGGAATTCTTGTGTTTATGTGGATTTTTTTTTATTATTATTACTGAACAAATCAAAAATTTCTGTGTGTGCAATTGTGTGCGACTTCCACCTGTCTCTCACCATCGCCCCCTAGTGTTCACGTCGGGTTTATTACAGGCGTGCTGACGTTATTCGCCGCTAACACGTGATCCAGGTTCAGTTTACCTCAACTTCCGCTTTTAACTGCAACCATTAAAAAAAAAAAAAAAAAAACACACGAACAGCTCTGTCAGCAACCCTTTAAATCCTGTGTCTTCCTAAACAGAGCTAGCAAAGCTAATTCCTGGCTAGCCTGGGCAAAATCAGAGCTAGCCAGCGCTAACAAAGTTCAACAAAAAGAGCTAACCCAGTGTCATCAGCAGAAATAGTACGATTATTTTAAACAAACAAAAAAAAGCACTTATCCTTACGATGTCCTTTCCAATGGCTAACATGAGCTAGCTTTGGGTGCTAATGTTGATTCACACAGGCAACCAGGTGCTAACTCATCAAACTAGCATTCTTTCCTTGATCAGTTAGCCACAGCTAGCTTTAATTATTAGCTTTAGCTAAATAGGACTGATCTTAGAGAGTGAACAATTTAAACTAGACAAGTTAGCGGTCGAGCTACGTCGTTTTTTTTTGCTGAATGCGAAAGCATGACAGCATTTTGCGCGGAGTAGAAGTCAGACATGGACACATTTAAAAAGTTGCATGATTTTCAGAATAAAAGCCTCTGTGTTGACACCTAAGGAGAAGCTAGTTTTCAGAAAATTGTTAACGTAGCGGCTAACAACCTGTACGTTGACATGCAAGTCATAGCTGAGCCGCAACAGAGCGGAGACGTAGCAGTTTTAAGTTAATTACTCTGATTTAGACGGTTAGCGCTAACTGGCTTTGGCCAAAAGCATAAGCTACTCATATTAGGGTCGGTATATAGCGAACACAGGCTACAAACACATGCTAACTAACCAAACTAAACTGACCCTGTTAGCGCTGGCTAGCTCTGATTTAATGCAGTGTTTCTCAACCTTTGGGGTCGGGACCCCAGATGCCGGGGTCGCCAAGTCATTTTGGGAAAATTCTGACTAATATTAAACTACAAACTTTCAGGCAACAACTTTGTTTAAGTTGTTTTATCATTTTTCCCAAATTTGTTGTGTCAGCTGAGTTCATTTAATCTGAACTGTCGTGTTTTTCCTGAACGAGTTCAATGAGCGATTGTTCATTAACTCGTCTAGAAAAAATGTCTCATTTCAAGTTCTTAAGAGACAAGAAATGAGGTCTGAATCTGAATTGCTTGTAACAATAACATGGAGTAAGAAACAAAGCGTCTTGTATTAAGACATTATTTGCATTTCAAAGAACTTGACGAGCAAAATTTTCTTGCTCCATTGGCAGATTTTTTTGACGTGATCTAAACATGCTGTATTTCTGCCTGATAAGATTTATAAAAAAAAACTCCTTACACAAAAATGGCAAGATAAAAATGTTGACACGTTCAGAAATATAAATATTCAAATGAACCATGGGCTGTTTTTCACCCCACTTTTTTTTTTTTTTTTTTTGTTAAGATTTCAATTGGTTTGTGTTGATTTTTGTATGTAACCAGTTTAATTTGGGGTCACGACTCAAAAAGGTTGAGAACGGCTGATTTAATGCACCACATGCTAACTAAGGCTAGGTCAAGCTAGCCTCCCTCCAGTATTATTTTGGTTTCTTGCGTTGGCTCTGGACTGCTTCCTTCAGCCCTGTCAGCATGTTACTAAAACTCTTTGTTGATTCTCAAAGACGCGCGGTGAAGAATTTGGCGGCTCAGACAATCAGTTGTGACCTTTGATAAAAAACTTTTCCCTTAATTTGAATCTTCATGCGGTTTCCAGAAGGAGCTCGGTGACAGGTTGAACGAACGAATGAATGAATAAATGGACGAAAAAGTCAATGGATGGATGAGGGGGCGAGTTAGAGGTATTAACCCACTGCACAAACAAACACAAGTTAAAGGGCTATTCCGCCTCCTCATGCCAACCAAACCGGACATTTCCACGACTGTACTGGGCGGTGAAGTGCGTATGTGTGTTTTCTTTTTCGTGTGAAGTTGAATATAGCTCATTTTTCCTCTTGTACATTTTCGTCTCTTTATTTTTTATTTTAAATCAAGCAACCTCAAAACGAATCAAACCTCAGCGGCTCATAACGGAACTGTAAGGCAACGACAGTCAGTCACCAAGTCCGTCAAAGAAAAGCGATTTAATATTGAACAACCACAACTGGACTGACTGTCCGACTGACTGGACGCTGCTGTGAACTGGCACTAACATTTTTCCAAAACTACTACTACTCTTCTACTACTAGTACTACTACTACGGTGGAATATCGCAACACAATCAAGTGAGAGAGAGAGAGAGTTTCTCTGAAACTTCAGATTCTGTATTGTTTTGTTTTTCTTTTAACGACATATCAGATTTTAGAAATAAACACAAGGTGCTTTCTGAATATCAAACTCAAAGGTCTGAGATCATTGAAGTCTTTGATGCTCGGTTTCCCCACATTTAACGAGCGACTGTGGGTCGAAATGAAACTTCGGAAAAGCAACGTTCAGAAAACTTTTGACCAGAAGTGAACAAATGTTTCTTTATCCAATTCTTATGATTAACTTCGAGCTGTTAGTTAAGTTTCCAACCATCTTTTATTATCTTCTTACAGTTACTTTTTCGTTGAAAATAACCAAAGATAATTTAAAACTAAATCCCTAATTGAATTCAAAGCTAGTGTTGAGTTGCGTTGGCGTAAAACTATGGTTCGGAGATATTTTCGTGGGCTTCCCAAAGTACTTTTATCATACAGCTACAACTCTTAATAAAATAATGATTCAATTCCTACAAAATCTGAAACTTTTGATTATAAGTTTACTCAATGCCAACATCTTCCGTTTCTCCAAAAGCTTGGTTCGCCAATCTTCGCTTTTGGTTAGCGCTTTGCTCTTGTAACGCAAAAGTAGAAAATAACCCTCAGTCTATTTTCTTTTTCTTTTAAAGGTACATTGATGTAAGATTTAAAATAAGCAAAAACTGTTTTTGTTACAGTTGGTGATTTCGGTTGCTGATATCATCCGTTAGTTTGTCGGCAAACGTAACAATAAGATTGCTGTAGCTTCGAAATTTCGATATCCAAAACTTCTGATTTATAGCCAAAATTTTTTGTTTCTTCAAAGTGAAACTGTCATTTTTGCTGAAGTTTTCCATTTCTGAAACATTGAATTGAAATGGTAAAAAATTTGAATGGAAAGAAAATTTTCTTCAACGATCCTTCGACTGACATCTGAACTCAAGTACTAAAAAATACAAGTTAGTTTTTTCGAGAACTTAGTCTGCATCAATTGGTAATTTTGCTTGCTGCGTAACTTTTCCTGGCACATCATAACTTTGTCGTATCATTAATTACTAATTTAATGATTTTCCTTCTTTCTCACATTTGTGTCTTTCAAGAAACTGTTTGCTTCTGGTCAATTATCCAAATTTAAATCCTTGTTTTCTGTCATATTATTTTCAAGTTTAAATTAAGTGATTAAATTTCAAGAAGCTAAATTTTGAATTAATTAAAATTACGAGTTAATGTTTTTGGATACTCACACATTTACACGTATGAAGAAACTCTCTTTCTATTTCCTTACCGTTAAATGTTTTGTTGGCTCTGTGTGTACATGCCTCTCCCGCGGGAATGTGCGTTGATGTTCTTCGTGTGTGTGTGTGTGTGTGTGTGTGTGTTAGCACGGCCATATGAATACTGGACTTCCATTGGATGCACATGGACTGTTTTTAAATGTATTTATTTGGAGCCCAGGTGTGTGTGTGTGTGTGTGTGTGTCGGTGTGTGTTTGGGTGCGAGTTTGTGTCTACGGTGACTTGAGAAGAAGCCATGTATTAAAAATATCACAATTATGCTGCAGAACTGTTTTGAGGAACTGATGGTTTGTGTTATGGACTAACCGGCTTGCCGTAGGCCGGGGTGTGAAACGGACTAGCAATAAGAATCCCTCTGAATCCAAAAAGCTTTATGTGGATCTCCTGTATATGAGTTGAGAACAGATTGTCTGGGTGTCTTGGTTCTGTTGTTTATTTTTAGTTTGGCTGACAAATGATTTTTGATGTGTTTATTTTTTTCTTTATGACATATAAATGCGTATAAAACTGTGAAAATTCATTGTGTTCAGTTTAAGGGTGAGTTTAGGTTAGTTTTTTTTTTTTTTGCATGTTAATCTAATTTGTTCAATTATGGATGATTTCTCCTTTCTCCATCTCCTCTCGCTCTACACATACATATAAATATATATATAAATATAAAAGTTTATATAATCTCGCTCTCAGGGTCTTTCACAAATCCATTATCCGAAATGCTTCATGTTTTTTTTTT
>RPOG01003666.1:37878-58601 GCA_008086565.1 Thalassoma bifasciatum | reverse complement strand
GAAGTGGTCTCCAGCTACAAGTATCTGGGCGTGCACATCTCGGACGACCTCACCTGGAGCACCAACACTTCCTCTCTGGTCAGGAAGGCACACCAGCGCCTCTACTTCCTCAGGAGGCTGAGGCGCGCCGGACTGGGGAGCTCAGTCCTAACGGCGTTCTACAGGTGTGCGGTGGAGAGCATCTTGTGTTCCTGCATCAATGTGTGGCACGGCAGCTGCTCTGTGGCAGAGAAGAAGGCTCTGCAGAGGGTGGTGAAAGCGGCACAGAGGACTGTGGGATGCAGTCTTTCAACTACCACGGACATCTACTCCTCCAGATGCAGGAAACGGGCCTCCTGCATCATGAAAGACCCCACCCATCCCGCACATGCTCTGTTTGTCCCTCTCCCCTCAGGCAGGAGGCTGCGGAGCATCAAGAGTAGGACCACCAGACTGAGGAACAGCTTCTTTCCTGAAGCTGTGAGACTGTTGAACTCTGGTGGTCCCCTTTAGTGCCCCCCCGACAAATGAACACTGCAATTTTTTTTGCACAGTTAAATTATTTTAGTCTGTCTATTTGTTAAAAAGCTAGTTGATTGTGTTCTACTTTTATTCTCTTTTTTATTGTATATTTGTATATATTTATATTTATTATTCTCATTATTCTATTGGGCTTGCTCCAGGACCAGGGTAACCTAATTTCGTCCCACCCATGTTTTTACATGGGTTGTATGACAATAAAACTCCTTGAATCCTTGAATCCTTGAATCCTTGAATNGCAGTCTGTGAGGATCCATGACGTCTCCTCCTCTCCCATCATCCTCAATATCGGCTCCCCCCAAGGCTGTGTGCTGAGCCCCCTCCTGTTCACCTTGCTCACATATGACTGCTCAGCGATAAGCCCGAGCTGTCTGATTGTGAAGTTCGCAGACGACACTGCTGTGATTGGACGCATCACAAACAATGACGAGTCCGACTACAGGAAGGAGGTGGAACACCTGGAGGGCTGGTGCAGAGACAACAACCTCTGCATCAATGTGAAGAAGACGAAGGAGATGATCGTGGACTTCAGAAGGAGCAGACATCTCCTCCCTCCCCTGCACATCGGAGGAACAGCGGTGGAAGTGGTCTCCAGCTACAAGTATCTGGGCGTGCACATCTCGGACGACCTCACCTGGAGCACCAACACTTCCTCTCTGGTCAGGAAGGCACACCAGCGCCTCTACTTCCTCAGGAGGCTGAGGCGCGCCGGACTGGGGAGCTCAGTCCTAACGGCGTTCTACAGGTGTGCGGTGGAGAGCATCTTGTGTTCCTGCATCACTGTGTGGCACGGCAGCTGCTCTGTGGCAGAGAAGAAGGCTCTGCAGAGGGTGGTGAAAGCGGCACAGAGGACTGTGGGATGCAGTCTTTCAACTACCACGGACATCTACTCCTCCAGATGCAGGAAACGGGCCTCCTGCATCATGAAAGACCCCACCCATCCCGCACATGCTCTGTTTGTCCCTCTCCCCTCAGGCAGGAGGCTGCGGAGCATCAAGAGTAGGACCACCAGACTGAGGAACAGCTTCTTTCCTGAAGCTGTGAGACTGTTGAACTCTGGTGGTCCCCTTTAGTGCCCCCCCGACAAATGAACACTGCAATTTTTTTTGCACAGTTAAATTATTTTAGTCTGTCTATTTGTTAAAAAAGCTAGTTGATTGTGTTCTACTTTTATTCTCTTTTTTATTGTATATTTGTATATATTTATATTTATTATTCTCATTATTCTATTGGGCTTGCTCCAGGACCAGGGTAACCTAATTTCGTCCCACCCATGTTTTTACATGGGTTGTATGACAATAAAACTCCTTGAATCCTTGAATCCTTGAATCCTTGAATTTGTATTCACAATCAACGTGTTTATTACATCAACTGTGGAAAACAGACTAAAGAACTCTAGGGGAGTGGTGGCTGTGGCCCAGGCTGTCTCACTGGTCTGAAGATCAGTTGGGGGGGGCTCTATATCCTCCTCTTCAACATCATGCCACCGCTGTTTCCCTGTGTCTCGGTCATGAGAGGTGCACCTTTATCAGTCAAAGCATGCGCATATACACACACACTCACCTGTGAGTAATATAATTAATTCCTTATGTATTTCCGTAGTGAAATCATTTATTTCAACTTAATTGTCGTAGTAAAATAAATAAATTCAACTTCAATCTCGTAGTAAAATATGAAGCAACAAAACAAATAATTCTTAATGTGGCCCTTATACTCCGTCGTACCAGAGAGATGACAGGCCATTTTTACTCACTCATCAGCGGGTTTGATCTCGCTGTCCCCGCTGTCGTCTGAAGACACAAAATCAGCGTCTTCCGTTGTAGGGATCTCCTTTCTCGCCAACTTTGCTGTCTGTTTTCCTGACATTGTCAAAAAGCTTGCCAAAAGTCGTTGGTTAGCGGTCTCTGAGAATAGCCCCTCGGTTGCGCACGTGAAATGTGACTGAAGACACAGAGGACGCACAGCTATAAACAGGTCTGATTAAAGATTTAAATGGTAACACCTGGCACTGTTAGAAGGGTAAAGGGATTAGCTACATGTTTAGGTGATTGAAAAATGTGTCAGATCACAAACAAGCCTCTCAGAACGCTTTTATGCGTGGACACCGTACACCATTGACCCGCCGCACAGAGAGCTCTTGAAAAATCATATGAAAAATACGAGCTTACTATTTTCTTACAGGTTAAACCTAAAGGAAAAGAAATCCACCCAGCTTTAGCGGATTTACATTAAGGAGGAAATGCTCTAAGACCGTGAAGCTGCTTTTACTGATGAGAACGGACACGACAGACAGACAAACAACGAACTTTACAGGAGAAATTTCACCACTTGGAATAATTTAATGAAACAACACTTTTGATATGTTTGAACTCTGGATTCCTCTGGTGGAAAAGAGAGTGAATATTCACAGTGCGGACTTTGGGCGTGACGTAATGACCCCCAAACGGGTGAGACTTCTCACATGATGTGATCGCCATCTGAGTGATTCTTTCACTAAATACGTTTTTTTGGTGAAGAAAACTGTAAAAAAAAAAAAAGATTAGGGACTGTAATGACAATAATCTAAGTTTTCTTACGTCTTTTAGCATTCTGATGTCTGACGATGGTGTAACTGTTTATACTTTGATAGGTTCAGAGGAATGGCAAACAGGCCTGCACACGGGCCGGTGGGAACTAAGGGGTTAACCAACAGAAATGATGAACATTCTCTGGTAATGGCGGCCATCTTGGAAAATGGCTGCCCTCTTGAAATTTTGAGTGTCTGACCTTTTTTTTTTTAAGAGTGGCCCATGGAGAGTGTTTGTGCCAAATTTCATGCTTGCATCACCGTGTGAACGATTCTCTTGAAATATGCGCTTCTCTGCTGCACTATAAAGAAAAAAGAAGTTGGAAAACAAACAGGAGCAACGACAGGCAGCCTACGTGGTTGATGCATGAGCACAAGATCATTCTCTGAAACCTGACGTTATTCTCATAAGCTTAACACTTCATTCTTGCTAATTTACGACTTTATTCCTGTAAGTTTATGACTTTTATCTCTTTTTTTTTTTTTTTTTCTTTTTTAGTGTGGCCCTAATCCTCCCTCATACTTTCAGATTTTCTGTACTTTTCAATTTCTTTTTCACGGAGAAGACAAATGTTTCTTTTACCACCTTTAAGCCAAAAACTCTTATTTCTTTGGTTTCAGTCCTAAAATAAAATGTTTTCTTAAATTCTTGTGTTTAAAAAAAACAAAACAACAAACACACTTTCAAACAACATTAAATTACTTCTATGCTCAGTAATGAAAATAATGTTGCAGTCGCTTGACTGAAAGTGCTGAGAATCAACTGTCTCTGAGCAGTACCTTTGTGAAGATGTGTGGTTAACAGAAGAGTTTCTCCTCCTTGGACTTCCATCCAGAGTGAGATGGCAGCAGACAAACTGACTCCTCAGCTCCGGTGTTCATCAGTGTTTCAGTCAGAAAAGCTCGGAGGACTCCTGGTAGATCAGAGCTCGTTCTGCTTGGAGTCTTTTGTCTCCAGGTGGAAAACAGTTCAGAAGGTAACTACTGGGTGAAGCTGGGTTAGTTAACAGCAGCAGCATCAGTCTGTCAGCTTTAGTCTGTCTGGATGAACCAGCAGACAAATCAATGTCACAGTTCAGAGAAACTTCCAGAAAAAGTCCTGTTCCTTACAAACACGTCTTCTTACAGCTTACCTGTCCAATAATCCACACACACTTGGACTGAAACGTCAGCCAATCAACACACAGCAAACTACGTCAATGATGAGATACACTTCTTCAGAAAGAAAACTTTTAAAAGATGAAAGATTTTTAATGGAATAAATCAAATCAAATAAATTCATGCATTTTCAGACATTTTTAATAAACTTTACATCAACTTAGTATATAACACATGATTTTCAAAGAAATATATAATCTGACCACACTCTTTCAAAATCATTTTATAAACTTTATTGCTGTGAATGCAGCAAGGCATTCACAGCTTATGTTCTTCTGTGTCAAAAAAGTTTAAGATTCTTCTTCTTCTTCTTCCGCCCACTTTTTTGGATCGCTTCTTCTCCCACAAATTTCAACCGATTTTCACCGTTCAAACTTCAAAACGACCGGCTCGTTCAGGACTGGTGGGCTATGACTTTTCAAACTAGTTTCACTTATACTTTCAGAGATATTTCAATTTTTTCACAATTTTTCTTCCATCTGGAATGGCTGGGAGAGCTTCAGATTCTGAAGATTTCAGGGAATTACTTCAGCCTCATTCAGACCCTTCTCATTCAGTCATACTTTCAGCCAGAAACTTCATTCAACCTGCAAAATATTCAGCCATCGTTTGGCTTTCTTCAGTATATTTCAGCTTCTTTCTATCATTTTAAGTTTCCTCCCAAAACTCCTTCAAAGGTCATGAAGTTGATCAGCCCTTGCAGCAGTTTAACATTGGTGTGTATGTGGTGGAATGTTCAAACTGTAGAGTGAGGATTTGAATTTTAGAGTGTGGACCAGGAGAGAAATCACCTGGAAACTTTTTGGATTAACAGGCCCAGGAGCCACAAATTTCTCTCGACATACTTAAATTTGGGCTCAAAACGTAGGTAATCTTGTTCTGCTTCTGATTAAGGACACTTGACACTAACAGGACAAAGAACAAAGCCTGCAGGTGGCCAACTGTCACTTGAAGTCATCATCTGCCCCCATCTGCTCTAATGTTAATTTTCAGGGGACTTTCTGAGAGATAAAGAAAAAGTAACACTTTTTTAACTCACATTTCTGGTAAAACCTGTGGCTCAACAGACACGAAATTTACATCAATAGATATCCCAAAGCCTTGTGTATCTCATGATAGTTTTCTTTTTCTGCTAGCCCTTAAGGATTTTGCGCAGCTAGAGGATATTCGTACCCTTGTCCCTGGCTCAAATCCAGCTCCTCATCAACTGTGTGTCAGTTAAATCAAACAGCTGCAGCTTCAAACAGCCTAACGAGCAGGTTACCATGGAGACCTGTGATCTGACACCATAGACTGTATAAAACATGGACGTAGTCTCCGTGACGTCACCCGTCTGTTACTGCAGCTCTGTTTTGACCGATTTGCCGCCCGCGCCGGTATAACCTTTACCCTGCTCACTGCTCACGGGTTTGAGTGTCGATAACCCGTGGGCAGTCAGTGCACTAGACACGACACCGAGACTAACCCATCGAGAATCAGGATTAATCTTCCAAACGGCTGAGTTAGAAAAAAATTCACCCCCCTCACAGTGGGAGCCGTTAGCAAAATTAGCGATGCAGACGGGAGACAGAGTTTGTACCAGGCTTTAAATACGCCGATTTCGGCTCTGAAAACGGCCTTTTTCCCGTCTGCTAACACAGTACTTCCGGTGCTTCTGGAGCCAGCCTCAAGCGGTCACTGGAGGAACAGCAGCTTTTTAGCACTTCCGTGTTGTCTCATTTTTTCAGACCGGAGGTTGCCGCTCGTCTGACACACCTGTGTATACCTACAGATCAAAACACTGATGAAGAAAGATACTCAAGTGATTGTTTCTCTGCATCACTGACCAACACACAGCACACCAGCACACCAAACATATACCCACACACAAACACACCAAACATACACACATACAGAGACTCTCTCTCTCTCTCTCTCTCTCTCTCTCATACACACACACAACACACACATTAACCATATACACACACAAACACACACACAAACACACACACTCACACACGCATACACACAAGCATATTAACCATGTACACACAAACACACACACACACAAGCTCTCTCTCTAACACACACACACAACACACATTAACCATATACACACACAAACACACACAAACACACACACTCACACACGCATACACACAAGCATATTAACCATGTACACACAAACACACACACACACAAGCTCTCTCTCTCTAACACACACACACACACACTTAACTGACTCAAACATCTGATAATTCTGATAATTCTCACACAACTTCTAGGGATAAAAAATTCTTTCATTGTGATTCATTGATTTCCTTTCTTTTCCATTTATTCTTCAATTCACCCATTCATATTTTCATTTTGGACATTATTTCACATCTTTTCATCCAAGATTTCATGTTCATGTTTGTGAGTTCTCCTTCAACATTTTGCATTCAGCATTTCAGCGCAAACTTTTTCAAGATTCATTCAACCATTTTCAGATAAATTCAGTCATTCAGCATATTCAGGATTCTGCATAAGCAGTTCAGCGTGAGCTGCTTCAGCTTCTGCATTCACAGCGCAATTTCTTCAGAAATTGCTTTTCTAGTTTTTTATTAGAATTTTCCAATAGAAAAAAATATTTGTTGATATTTTTCACCAGGCTTAAGACGGATGGATTGATAGAGGTATTAGAATTTAATTAAAATGGTTCCTTCACTGCAAAAACGGAAATCTAAGCAAGTCATTGTCTTATTTGTTGTAAAAATTGCCTCATTGTTCTTAATTTGAGCAACATTCACCAGACCAGGTCATAAAAATGTCTTATTTCAAGTTTTTTTTAAGACAAAATGAGGTGTAAATTGCTTGTAACAAGTCAAAGAAATCTGCCAATGGGATAAGACGAATTCGCCCGGGAAGTTTCTTGAAATTAGAAAGATGTCTTAAAACAAGAATCTTTTATCTTATGGCAGATTTTTTTTTTTTTTGTTACAAGCAATTGATGCCTCACTTTTGTCTTAAAAAAACTTGAAATGAGACATTTTTATGACCTTGTCTAGTAAATGTGGCTCAAATCAAGACTCGTGAGACAAATTTGACTAAAAATAAGACAAAATGACTCGCTTAGATTTCAATTTTTTGCAGTGTTTACCATGGGATGTATTATTCCAGATATAGCTTATTTATCATTTTGTTAGAGTTTAACAAATCAAATCATCATTTGAAGAAATAGATACAAGGGCTAGGAACACTGTTTAATGGATAAACAACAGTAGTAGAGAATTTTAAGTGCTTTTGTGTGTCATAAATGTTAAAGTAAAGAGAGAATTCACAAGTCAACGAGTTCATGAAAACAGCTCGCCCTATGTATCTATCATGGCGGATGGCGGTAATGAACGAGAGGAATGTTAATTTGTCAAAGTTTAAATCATATAAGCTAAGAGATGCACATAATTGCTGTGGAAGAATGAGTTTATGGCCAGAACCAATAACAAAAGAGTGAATGTGTTGTCTGAAGATGCTTGTGTGAAAGAGTGAGTGACGCCTGTTGTGAGGCTAAGCTGAAGAGTGTGAGTGTGGCGCTTTATAATTCTAATGTCGTCATGAAGCAGAGATAAGTCGGTATTTTTCCGTACATGTCTTTTTTTTGTTGTTGAAGCCACTCTGTGTAATTTTGTGACATGAACAAAAATGTCATATGCCTCATGTTGATTTAGGTGAGAGTGAATACAGTATAAATGCATTGAAAACCCTCAGTTAAAAAGAAATGTAGTTTAATAAATACAGTTCATGACTTTTAGTAGTTAAGGGGAGAAAAACACTGATTCAAAACAAGGGTTAAAAACATTGTAAATCTTTTTTGTTTTACTTCATAAGGGTGTTTTTCATGAAGTAAAAGCCATGAAGTGATTTTGGGTAACTAATGAAGGTGATATGTATTAAAAACTGTTCCCACATTCTGACAGCAATGTCATCAGTTGTTAACCAGTATAACTGTGAAATTGCATTTTACAGTAAAATATATTGTGTTTTTATTATTTTATGACTGTTAAGAAGAGGTCTCAGTGTGCGGTGAAGCTGTGTAGAGACAAAGTGCTGTGATAATTCCTGCTAACCTGGATTGTGCTGTTTTTCCTGTCTTCGCTAAATTCCTGCAAATAATGAATGTGTTGTACGTTATATGAGTCAGCCCATCATTTTCCTTAAGTGTAGCATAATAGTGTGTTTATGTATTTTTTCATATAAAACCTTAAAAGGCAATGTTCCAAATTATTGTGCACAGCAGAGTTCCAGAGCATTGTATAGGTTGTAAAGGACCAAAAAAAAAAGGTCATGTGTTGAATTTACAGCATTAGGAGATCATAATTACTGAAATCAAAAGCTTCTTCAATCAAAAACATCTAAACGGGCCAAGTTACATTTTACACAAGACCCCATATTTGATAGCAGCTTCACAATTCTTGTGCTCATTAAACTTGTGAGTTTTTGGAGTTTCTGCTTGAATTTCTTAGCAGGGTGGCAGAAAAGCCTCCCAGAACTGTTGTTTAGACGTGAGCTGCTGCAAGAACAGATGCAGGAAGTGATTTGTGAGGTTTGGTTTGACGCTGCTGCTGCTGCTATCTTCTTAATTATTACTGTTCCGTCATTTTTAACTGAAAGTTTCACTCAGTAGATCTTCTTCTGCCCCTACAAGAAACAGACAAAACACTAGAAAAAAAAGACAAAGTGAAGAAACTACAGGGACAGAAGCAGCATGTAGAAGTCACTGAGACCTGATTTCTGACAGATTTCTGCCTGACACCATCTTTTCATTCCATGCAGTCCCCATTTCAGCCACTAGATGTGCTCAGAGCTCTTCAGCTTCATTATTGGAGTTTTGCAGCTTTCAGCCTGGACCATCAGCTCCTGAGCCAAAAAACCAGGCCAGCGTCTCCAACACTGGTTTGGAGCAGTCTTCGCACACTCAGAGATGTAAGAGGATTGTGTTATTGAAGCTTGAGAGCTGTGAAAAGTGGATCACAGAGAAATACTGTGGGCTTGATGAAGAAAATGACTGCAGCTCATGACAGTAGTTCCTCCACCAGAGTCTGGAATGTCTCCACCTGTGGTTCAGAGAGAAGAAATGATTCTTTTCTCATCATCCACCTCCTGGTTTGTCTAAATGGACTTTTCTGTTGGTGTTGACATTTTGTGGAGTGTGTCTTCTAGATTGATTGATCCTCAGCATCCTGTCATTCAAACAGACTTTATTTTTTTCCTTCCCTTTATTTTGTTTCCTCCTGCTGCTGCTGTTTGTTTCATCAGAAGGTGAGTCAGCACCATCTAGTGCTCAGATAGTACAACTACATCATGTGATCAGTCTGTAATCTGACACTGTCTGGGTTTGTGCCACAGGTGAGAGCGGCTCTGACGTCACTCTGAAGTTCTGAGGCTGTGACGGTGGCGGCGTCCTCAGATCAAACGCACACAGACACCAGGACTGAGGAGGGACAAAGCAGCAGCTTCTTCTCTCCACACATGAAGCTGGAAAGTGTCTGGAAGCTGAGCTGAACTGACTTCAACAGGTGAGAATCTTCCAGAGAAAGCTGCACATGTTTGATGATCGGGATCACTGTGCTCACATGCTGCTGGATCACTCTTCAACTCTACTCATCTTTCTGGATGCTGATTGCCTCTTTGAAATATGTTGTAGACTTTCTCTCTGAGTTAAAGAGCAGCGATTTGACAAAGTTCGACCTCTTTACACGTTGTCTTTGTTGAGCCAAGTCCTAACCTCACTGGTTTCTATAATCCAGTGGTTATTATGTTCACTCGACACCACAAGGTGACCTCTGCTGTCTGATAAGACTTTTCTCACATTCACAAACGTATTAACAGCTGATTTCAGATCTCATCTCTGATCTATTGTAACACAATTTATTGAATAACTGGGGGGAGCGTCACAGACACCAACCAAGAAATGAAATGTAGACGTGTGAAAATGTTTGCAGAGACAAGTGGAGGTGAATTCAATCAGACTAATGCTGAAAGCTGGAACAAAGCCGACACCTTTTCTCTGTGCGTCCCAAAGGTCACTGAGTTATCCATTAACTATGTCAGCATCCAGGTAATACTCTGCTCTGAGCTCATCTGACACTACTTCTTACCTTGAGTTGTTTTCTACCTGAGCATATTTAACTAAGCTTCTCTCTAAACTATGACTATTTATCACCTCATCACAGCTCCACACTCCACATTGTGAAAAATAAACACTTTAGAGCGGCTACCATTTGACAAAACAAAGGTAAAAAACAAAAACACTTTTATGACTAACTTGTGACTTTTATGATGTGAAGCAATAAAGGAGAAAGACTGGATCTTACTTAGGCAGAAAAGTTGGCTTCTCAGCTCTTTATGCATCTCTTCTGCTGCTCCTTCAGATTAATGGTTTGTTACTGATGATTTATTTACTGGAAAGATTTTGTTTTTTTCTAATCTAGGTACCCTGAGATTTTTGGAGGAAATACCTAAACATATTTATCAAGGTCACTTGTTGAAATCACTGCCTCATCATCGCTACCTTACTGACCAATTACAACCACAGATTTGAGTCATCAAGTACTTTTAAAAGTGACCATCTACATCAGGGAGCTCTGAAAATAAAATAAAGGAGCTTCACTTATCCTGTAGCAGCAGGAACACTGTGCAGGTCAAAAACAGTGTGTCCACAACAGTCAGAATCACAGGGATCTACAATCAGGAGGGGAGGTGTTGTTTAAAGGGATGTGTTGTTTACATGGATCAGCTGATCAGCTTCACACTTTCTGCTCCATGTTAGAGACGCTGTGTGCTGAGTTTTCGGGTCTCTGATTTCAGGCTGCAGGGTGGAAAGAAAAAAACAGTGATCCTCAGCTTGAATGAACTGACCTTCAGTCTGATTCACTGCTGTCAGAGCTCTTCAAGTCTCTATCACTCTCAGATTTTTGTGCTTCCCTCAAAGCTGTGAACTCTCCAACCATGAGGAGGCTGATCAGAGGATGTTGCTTCTCTTTGTTCTCCAAACATATAAACAAATGTTCTCAGTGATGAGGTTTAACAAATCCACATTCAGATCCTCTGCCACTGATGATCAGCTTTCTTTACTTCCACCTCAGACTCTCTGTGTCACATTAGTCTTTTCAACAAACAGCAAAGACATTAGTATTTCTACAGTCTGGATGATGATGGAACAGTGTTACAGTATTGATACTCTCACATTGCTTGGTTTTAAGTTTCTTCAAAAGCTTTCAATGTTAAGTCAAAACCATAAAGTTTACCACTCTGGGTAAAAAAGTTATAATTTATATTGAGCAGAGCTGAGTTCAAGTGGTTTGTGCTGTAAAGCTTGTTGTAATGAATGAACATGTTGTTGTGTTTGTGTGAAGGTGGGGGCTCTGCTATGAATCAGTGTGTCCTGTCTCTCCTCCCTCGGGGAGGGAGATTTTCGAGAGACACACCCCTGGTACTCTCGGTCTCGTTTCGAGTCTCCACTCTACTCCTAGAGATTGACTCCATGACTCTTCTCCATGTCAGAGCTCAGCACTCACATCACTGCAGCATCAGGATTCACACTCACACCTCTCACTGTGTGTGTGTGTGTGTGTGTGTGTCACAGTGCAGAGCATCAGCAAAGATCAGACTCTCCTGGATCAGCACCTGCTCTCAGCTGTGTGTCCTTAAAGAGTGATCGGTCTATGGGTCAGCCTTATGACTTCAAAGCTGTGCATCAGTCTGATGGTCAAAAGTAAGAATCTTTTTATTTTTTTTATCAGAATTGAAACTTTAGAAAAGTTTGTAGTAAATTTCAGCAGCACTTCTACTTGAAAAAAAAAATCAGTTTTCATGTTTATTCATCATTGTTTCTGATTCTGTCAGAGTCAAACAGCAGAGACCAGACTCTCCTGAACCTGAACCTGAACCTGGACCTGGACCCAGCTGTGTGTCCTTCAAGAGTGATGGTTCCATGTGGAGAAATATTATATTCAAATCTGCAGAGATGTGTGTTGATGAAAGGTGAGACTTTCAAAGTGAACTTTCTGTTGTTGTGTGTGAAATAGGGCTGCACGATCTGGTCTAAAACCAATACCTGGATATTTTTGGCTATATCCAAATACACAATATATATCTCAATATTTTGATTTCTCCTGTAAATCACCATATTCAATGTTCCATTCAACCCTTTGATTAATACAATGGCACCAGTAAAATGATTCAAACAGACCTTTCAGTCAGATTTCAAACATTTGCAGCTATAAAGGGAAAAATCAAAATCAGGTTAAGTTAAACAAACCTTTCATTCCAAACCACATTGATATAACTATATATTTTTTAGTTCCAGTGAAATATTTCATTCAGATTTATTAATCCGGCTGACTTTATCACATGACTGTCTCAATAGATTTCTAAAATTACAACCATTAAGGCCAATTAAAAATTTGAATTTAACATGAACTAATGTTGTGGATGACTTAATCTAACTTTCATTTCCATAAATAATCTACCTGTGTATTGTTGGTGCTGAAAGGACTCTGTTAGTGACTTCTGTTTCTGAGCCTGAGCTCTCACTGAGGTTTTGTGGTGTAATGTTAGTTTTACAGTGTGCTCTCATTTTGAAGGACACACAGGTTCACAACAGGAAGTTAGTCGGGCAATGAAACGATGCTCCATGAAACGTCTGTGGGAATCTTTAATGTGCAACACAACAGTTTGAGGATTCTCCTCTTCCCTCTGTTCACTTTACAGCTCAGAGTTTTATTTTTGGTGCTATTAGAAGTTTGTGTACGTTTATGGTGACGCTGCAAAACATCACGTTTGTTTCTCTTCTTTTCCGTGGAGAGCTGGGAGAGAATCAGGCGAGTATCACACAGGCAACAAAACAAGCCCAAATATGAAACTATACTTTCGAAAACAAGCCCAAAAATCACAACCAGCGACCGACGAGATGTGCAAGTGCCTTTTTCCCTCATCCCCAATACATAAACACACATGTGCAGGAGAGTTTTCTGGATGTGCAGGAGAGTTTTCTGGATGTGCGGGGGAGTGAGCTGCTGTGAGAAACACTGGCAGAGAGTGAAAGAAACCAAACTATGAATGAAAATTACATACTGACGTCTCAAAACATTTACCTGACAACTTATTCTTGATGGCTGCAACATAGTCACTTTGTACATCCTGTGTGCAACAACCTGGGATACATCGAGTATATTGGATATATCCCTCAGTCCTAGTTTAAAACATTTGATCCTGGACTTCCGGCCGAACTTCAACATGGCGGCAGCATAAAAAGCGAGCTCCCTGACATTGAGATTAAAATAGCCCTATAATCCTATCAGTTTGAGAAAGAGAGTATAACTGTGAGAGTGTGGTAGCAAGGGCAATGAGTAAGACCAGAGGAAAAAATCGAAAGTCAACTAAAAACGCGGATTTGAACCTCGAGCAAGATAACGAAACAGCTAAGCTAACAGGCGAATTAGCCGAACTACCTGAAGAGCTAACAGAGTCAACAGGTGATAGAGTGAAGGCTAAGCTAGCAACTCAACCAAGCCAAGAGGGAGAAGAAACACAACAACCGATTAAAAACATGGCAGACTTGGATACAATCTTACAAGAGTTACGAGAATTCCGCAGGGAGAACTTCGAAAACCTGAAAGAAATTAAAGACGATATAAAGAAGACAAACAACAGGATAGATGTTGCCGAAAAGCGGATCGTGGAAACAGAGGAGCGTACTCAGAATCTAGAGGAAGCCACTTTGGAGCTCATGGAGCTGCAGAAACAGGTCGAGACCAGAATGACGGACTTAGAGGGCTGCTCGAGGAGGGAAAATGTCCGGATCCACGGCGTGAAGGAAGGAGCAGAGGGAAACGCTCAATCGATGACTACTTTTGTCGAAAACCTCCTTAGGGAGAAGCTGGACTTGCCCCCATCATTTGAGTTTCAGATTGAAAGAGCACACCGGGCTCTAGTCTCACAACCTCCCAAGGACGGCCCGCCTAGATCCATTGTGATAAAGTTACGAAGTTTTCGGAGTAAAGAGGAGCTTATCAAGATTGCGTGGCAAAAGAAGGGCTTTATGTACGACGGGAGGAAGGTGTTTCTAGACCACGATTATGCGCCGGAGATTTTGAGGAAACGCAAAGAATACACGGAGGCAAAAAGGCAATTAAGAGATAAGAATATACGCTTCCAGACGCCGTTTCCAGCGAAACTCCGGGTGTTTTATGAGGGAGAGACACATATCTACAGCACCGCTGAGGAGGCTACGAAAGACATGGTGACCCGAGGGTTCCAGGTGGAGATCGTGAAGCCGACGGAGAACTGGTCAGAGCGAATCAAGCGGCTAATGTGGACGACGAGCCGAGAGAAGAGTGGACACGGGACAACGGAGACACGGCAGGGCTACAAACAGAGATTACAAGCCTTCAGGAGAGAACGAGACACCTGATCTAGTCCATGGTAGTCCAGGACTACTTTGTGTTGTGAGGTTCGACTACAAATCTTACAAAGGTCCTTTATAGAATTCGGACAATTCTATTGACTCCACTCTACTTGTCACACTGAAATCAAAACAATTCTGTGTAGCGTTTAATACGTGTTTTGGTTGAAATAGGTTTATCCTCACTATCTATGGGAGTCGGGGCAGCACTTAAAGCTGTTGGGGACATATGAACAACACTGATTATATCAGCGAGGGCCCCCTGCCCTTCGGGAGCAGAGGACATCCCTCTGAGCGGACCGAACATCAGAGCTCAAAGAAGGTCAATAACGAGACCTCACCTAAGGAAGTTCGACTAGTATCTTGTCACAAGGTTTTCATGTTAAACTTTTGTTTATGTTGTTTAATGTTCATTATGGTTTCTGTAGCAAAAGGGGTAAATATGAAAGGGAGATGAAGAGAGAAACACAAAGCAGGAGGAACAGAGAAAAATGATGACATCCAAAAACTGCATTAAAGTAGCCTCATATAATGTAAATGGTGTACTCAACCCGACCAAAAGGAGTAAGATATTAAGAAAGATGAAAAGAGAAGGAGTCGATGTGATAATGTTACAGGAGACCCACCTAACAGAAAAGGAACATGCCAAGCTTAAGAGGAATGGTTACAACCAAATATTCTCTGCTTCCTACAAATCAGGTCACCGGAGAGGGGTGTGTATTTTAATTTCGGGGAGGATTTCATTTGAAAAACTATCTGTGACAGGGGACAAAGAGAGGAGGTTCATCATGGTTAAGGGGAAACTAGAGGGAGAGGTGGTAACTTTTCTGAATATCTATGCTCCACCAGGCTCGGAGTGGAGAGTATATAGACAAATGTTTGATCTGATGACATCAGAGGCAGAGGGAGTTCTAATTACTGGAGGGGATCTGAACCAAAGACTCAATCCACAGCAAGACTCCTCAGGAGCTGGAATACAAAAAAGTGCCACAAGTAAAAAAATAAAAGGTCTGATGTCTGAATTGTAGACGTATGGAGGGATTTGAATCCCACAAGTAGGGACTATACTTATTACTCTTCTCCACACAACATATACACGAGGATCGATTATTTTCTGATGTATAACAAAGATATGTATAGGGTAGAAAAAAGTGATATAGGAGTAAGGGATCTATCAGACCATAGCCCCCTTTATTTAACATTACGTCTCACGTCTGAGAAAAAAACAACAATCTGGCGATTAAATTCAAGTATATTAAAAGGGCACACTAAGGAAGAAATAGTGAAGGAACTTCAGATATATATAGAGGATAATGATAATGGTGAGGTGTCCCCGCCGGTGCTCTGGGATGCATGTAAGGCCGTGATGAGAGGGAAGATTATAGCTAAAACAGCATATTTAAAAAAGGTAAGACAGTCAAAACTTGATTCGTTAAAATCAGACTTAAAAAAGCTAGAAGGGGAGCATAAAGGCAAACTGGAAGAGCACATAAATCAGGAAATTAAAAAAAAAGAGAGCAGAGATAAATGAGATTTATGCACAGGAGATCCAAAAAAATCTACTGTTCACAAAACAAAGATATTACGAAGTTGGGGGTAAATCAACAAAATTATTGGCATATAAACTGAAAAAACAGCAATCAAAAAACAATATTTACAAAATAAGGGACCCACATACAAGAACAACATTGGAGAAAACAGAGGAAATCCAAAAATGCTTTGAAGCTTATTATAAGAATCTATACGCTCAACCGAAAGCAGGTAATAAAATTGAGATGGATACATTTTTAGAGAACTTAAATCTACCGAGAGTAACAGAAGAACAGAATGAGGCTCTGACTAAAGAAATTACAGATGAGGAAATAAACAAAGCAATCTCAAATCTTAAGGCCAACAAGTCCCCGGGTGCTGACGGGTACACCGCAGAATGGTACAAATCACTTGGGGTATCATTAATTCCACTTTTGAGAAGGACATTTAACTGGGTGTTGAAAGAGGGAGAGATTCCTCATACATGGAGATAGGCCATTATCTCTGTAATTCCGAAGGAAGGGAAGGATAAGCAGGAATGCTCCAGCTACAGACCTATTAGTGTCCTTAACCAAGACTATAGACTGTTTACAGCTATTTTAGCCAGACGTTTAGAAAAAATTCTACCAGACCATACAGGCCCTGTATAATAAACCAACAGCTAGGATTCGTATCAATGGGAGTCTTTCTAAGTTCATCACATTAGAACGAGGCTGTCGTCAAGGTTGCTCGGCGAGTCCTCTACTTTTTGCCATTTTTCTGGAACCCCTGAGCAAGTGGATAAAACAAAATGAAAAAATAGCAGGCATAGACATGGGGGGAGGGGTACAAAAAATTGCGTTATTTGCGGATGACGTATTAATATACTTGTCGAGCCCCAATACATCCATCCCTGCACTTATGACAACCCTTACAGATTTCGGCCATTTATAACGCTATAAAATAAATATACAAAAAACTCAGGTTATTACTTTCAATTACAGACCAAACCGAGCGATTAGGGAAAGGTACAGGATCAACTGGGACTTAAAATCAATAAAATATTTGGGAGTTAATCTACCTCAAGATTTAGGACAATTAAAACCCATCAATTATGATCCATTGCTCAGCAGAATTAAATTTGATATTAGCAGATGGAATCTGATACCTTATATGAGCATTACACAAAGAGTGGAGGTGATCAAAATTAATATATTGCCAAGGCTTCTGTACCTGTTCCTCTCGAATGGTCACCTCCATTGTCTTTTACTTAAGTCCCTTACCCTATTTTACTAGAGATCTATATAGACCGTCCCCGTCTCTGGTTCCTAGTCCATGTCTTGGGACGTTTTACCTAAAAACAAAGGAGGGCTAGCACTCCCTTGCCTGAAGAGCTATTATCAGGCAGCACAAATAAAAATATTGTTGAATATATACAACCCTTCTTACTCAGCAAGATGGAAAGACATCGAGATCAGCACAACTGATGGAGTTCCTATACAGGCTATAATAGGGGACAATAACCTGAGAAAACACATTAGAGAAGGGACAAACCCTTGGTTGGATATATCACTGAAGCTGTGGTTTGAATTAATTGTGAAAAATGACTTAAAAACGCAAAGCAGACTATTAAGATGGATTGGATATGATTCTGAATTCATACCAAATAGAACAGATAAAAGTTTTAAAAACTGGGACAGGGGACCTACGATATTCTGGGAGCTCCTAGGAAAGAAGGAGATCAAAAGTTTTCAAGAGATGAAAGACCAATATAGTCTAACGAATCTGGATCAATACAGGTACTTGCAATTAAGGCATTATCTAGAGCAAATAAGAAGGGGAACCATGGATGCGAGGGAATTTGAAGTCATAAAGATGTTTACTTCAGCATACGAATCAAAACTGGGGACAAAGCTGATTTCAAAATTATATAAGGGAGTGGAAGACTTAAAGGGAAATGACACGGTGTATTATTTTTTCTCCACCCTCTTCCTCCGTTTATAACATTATAGGCACCTTCTTACCCTCCTCTATGTACTTGTCGTCACCTCTTGTTGAACGAGGAATAGTACCTCTCTTGTGCCCACCTTCTTGTACTATTCTAAGAAAAAAACACCAGCACAGACAAAGTATCATGACACAAAGTGTTGGAGATTATGTGGTACGGACAAAGCTGACCACTTCCATGTGTTCTGGGGATGCCCCATCATTGGAGGGAACTGGCAGGAGATTAAAAAATGTATGGATAAAATACTGAAGGCAGACCTTCCACTTACATTTGAGGTACTATACCTGGGGAAACTGGACATACATTTTACAAGATTTGGGGACAAATACATTTATAGAATAATGCTGATTGCTAGCAAAAAAGCTATTACTAGAAGATGGACAAAGAATGAGGCACCAGGGGTGGAGGATTGGTTTGAGGTAATACATGACATCTACGTGATGGAAAAGCTAACTTTTTCTTTGAGACTGGAGGTGGACAGATTTAAAAGAATTTGGGAAAACTGGATAGAGTACATAAAACCAATTAGATCTGACTTTATTTGAGATGCACTTTGTGAAGAGGGGGAAAAAAAACCCAGTTCATAGCTACAGAAGTTTGAATGTTTGTTCTCTTTTCTTTTAGTTTTTCATTGTTTACTATAACCGCAACACTGGTAACATATCAAAACTCTGTTAGAATAAACAATTCAAATTGTATGATATAATGCAAATATCTACTATGTCCTGGACATAATTTCATTTGTGTACATGGAAAGGTACAGACATTCTTTACATTGATTTAAAGTAAAAGGCTGAAGAAGCCTTTCCTTTTCTTGTATTATTCATTTATTTATTTTTTGAATGTTCTGTTGAATTCTAATATAAAGATATTTCATTTGCGTTTGGAAAAAAGGGGGAAAAAACAGCCATTATGTACCAGTTGTATGAAGAATGCATGTTATAATGTTCAATAAAAAGAAAATTAAAAAAACAAAACAAAAAAAAAAAAAAAAACATTTGATCCTAACTGTGGTTGGTGTTTTCTCTGTGAAGGTGAACATGTTTGAGTCTTTGTGTTTCTATCAGGATCCAACAGCAGTAAACAGGACTGGAGGCAGAAAGAACTGGACTCAGCATGTATCTTCATGTGTGTCCTGTGTTTGTAGGAGGATCCAGCAGTGTTTCTAGAAGGATCCACTAGATAGACTCTATCACATGAAGACTGTGTGTCATTCTATTATCTCCACAACATGATCTTGTGTTTGTTCCACAGAGTTGAGCAGCAGAGATCAGAGGCTCCCATTGGTCAGTCTGCCCAGCAGCATCAAACACAGCTGGATGACTCCATATTGATNAAAAAAAAAAAAAAAAACATTTGATCCTAACTGTGGTTGGTGTTTTCTCTGTGAAGGTGAACATGTTTGAGTCTTTGTGTTTCTATCAGGATCCAACAGCAGTAAACAGGACTGGAGGCAGAAAGAACTGGACTCAGCATGTATCTTCATGTGTGTCCTGTGTTTGTAGGAGGATCCAGCAGTGTTTCTAGAAGGATCCACTAGATAGACTCTATCACATGAAGACTGTGTGTCATTCTATTATCTCCACAACATGATCTTGTGTTTGTTCCACAGAGTTGAGCAGCAGACTAGTCTCCGAGGGTAACCAGTCAGACGGGTCGTCGTAGTTTGTGTCGACCTACTGAGGTATAACTACCACACATTTACATGTTTGTGTCGAGGAGGACTGTTAGTCTCGTGTGTGAGTAAGACAAACCTCGAAAGACTTCTGAAAGGACTTCACACTGCAAACATCAGCTCTGCCTGAATTCTCTTCACACTCAGTCTTTGACTGATCGAATGAAGCTGCACATTCTCACAGCTCAGAGGTCAGAGGTCATGCTGGCTGCTGCTCTCCTGAGACTCAGACTTTGTCAGCAGAGAGCAGAGTTCACAAACTGAGTCCAGTTTGAGCTTTAAACAACACAAAGACTTTGCTTCATGTTAATGACAGCTGCTGCTTTCAGCTTCATTCAAAGAAACACATCAGGTCTAAAGTCACTGCAGACTTTTTCTGGATGAAAGCACACCAGGAGATTTCTCCAACATGAAGTTGATTTCATAGAAAGTTGATTTGTAGAAGACAGGAGCATCCACAGACTAAGAGGTGAAGCAGCTTTGTGATCCAGTCTCCATGCTGGACTCTGCAGACCAGCAGCTTTCTGTCTGTCACACATGATCTGATCTGACCTTCTACAAGTTACACTCCACATTTTCTTCTCTTCCAGCTGCTCCAGGAGAACATTATCAGCTTTGTAAAGAGTGAGCTGAAGAAGATCCAGAGAGCTCTGAGTCCAGATGACCCAGAATGCTTTGAGAGTCAGAGGGAGGATGAGGATGAAGAGCAGAGGAGGAGCAGAGAGGCCTTCCTGAAGATCACTCTGCACTTCCTGAGGAGAATGAAGCAGGAGGAGCTGGCTGACTGTCTGCAGAGCAGTAAGAGGATTTAACACATTTAACATGATGGAAAGAGCAAATGGAGACAACATGGGAGAGTTTTACATTT
>RPOG01003666.1:9803-34550 GCA_008086565.1 Thalassoma bifasciatum | reverse complement strand
AGAAGACATCTTTAAAGGCCCACCTGGAAGACAGGAACCAATCAGAAGAGTGCTGACAAAGGGAGTGGCTGGCATCGGGAAAACAGTCTTAACACAGAAGTTCACTCTGGACTGGGCTGAAGACAAAAGCAACCAGGACATCCACTTCACATTTCCATTCACTTTCAGAGAGCTGAATGTGCTGAAAGAGAGAAAGTTCAGCTTGGTGGGACTTGTTCATCACTTCTTTCCTCAAAGCAAAGAAGCAGGACTCTGCAGCTTTCAACACTTGCAGCTGCTCTTCATCTTTGACGGTCTGGATGAGTGTCGACTTCCTCTGGACTTCCACAACAATCAGATCCTGACTGATGCTACAGAGTCCACCTCAGTGGATGTGCTGCTGACAAACCTCATCAGGGGGAACCTGCTTCCCTCTGCTCGCCTCTGGATAACCACACGACCTGCAGCAGCCAATCAGATCCCTCCTGAGTGTGTTGACATGGTGACAGAGGTCAGAGGGTTCAGTGACCCTCAGAAGGAGGAGTACTTCAGGAAGAGATCCAGAGATGAGGAGCAGGCCACAACAATCATCTCCCACATCAAGAGCTCCAGAAGCCTCCACATCATGTGCCACATCCCGGTCTTCTGCTGGATCACTGCTACAGTTCTGGAGGATGTGCTGAAGAGCAGAGAGGGGGGGCAGCTGCCCAGGACCCTGACTCAGATGTACATCTACTTCCTGCTGGTTCAGTCCAAAGTGAAGAGCATCAAGTATGAAGGAGGAGCTGAGACTGATCCACTCTGGAGTCCAGAGAGCAGGAAGATGATTGAGTCTCTGGGAAAACTGGCTTTTGAGCAGCTGCAGAAAGGAAACCTGATCTTCTATGAATCAGACCTGACAGAGTGTGGCATCGACATCAGAGCAGCCTCAGTTTACTCAGGAGTGTTCACACAGATCTTTAGAGAGGAGAGAGGACTGTACCAGGCTGACAAGGTCTTCTGCTTCATCCATCTGAGCGTTCAGGAGTTTCTGGCTGCTCTTCATGTCCATCTGACCTTCACCAAGTCTGGACTCAACCTGATGGAAGAAGAACAAACAGCATCCTGGTGGTCTAAACCATTCAGAGACAAACCTGAACTGACTCGTCTCCATCAGAGTGCTGTGAACAAGGCCTTACAGAGTCCAAACGGACACCTGGACTTGTTCCTGCGCTTCCTCCTGGGTCTCTCTCTGCAGACCAATCAGAGTCTCCTGAGAGGTCTGCTGACACAGACAGAAAGTGACTCACAGACCAATCAGGAAACAGTCCAGTTCATCAAAAAGAAGCTGAATGAGGATGTGTGTGCAGAGAAAAGCATCAACCTGTTCCACTGTCTGAATGAAGTGAATGATCGTTCTCTAGAGGAGCAGATCCAACAGTTCTTGAGATCAGGACGTCTCTCCACACATCAACTGTCTCCTGCTCAGTGGTCAGCTCTGGTCTTCATCTTACTGTCATCAGACAAAGATCTGGAGCTGTTTGAGCTGAAGAAATACTCTGCTTCAGAGGAGGCTCTTCTGAGGCTGCTGCCAGTGATCAAAGCTGCAAACAAAGCTGTGTAGGTGCAGAAAGGACTGATTCAAAACAGATTGTTCATGACATATGAAACATTGTGTCTGTGTTAAACACTTATTCTTCTCCAGGCTGAGTGAATGTAACCTGTCAGAGAGAAGCTGTGAAGCTCTGTCCTCAGTCCTCAGCTCACAGTCCTCCAGTCTGAGAGAGCTGGACCTGAGTTACAACAACCTGAAGGATTCAGGAGTGGAGCTGCTCTCTGCTGGACTGAAGAGTCCTCACTGTCAACTGGAAACTCTCAGGTCAGGTTTCAGGTTTGATGAATAAAATTAACCAAAATCGGTACACGTTTACTGACTCTCTGATTTTCTTCACTAACTTCAGTCTGTCAGGTTGTCTGATCACAGAGAGAGGATGTGCTTCTCTGGCCTCAGCTCTGAGATCCAACCCCTCCCACCTGAGAGAGCTGGACCTGAGCTACAATCATCCAGGAGACTCAGGAGTGAAGCTGCTGTCTGCTGGACTGGAGGATCCACTCTGCAGACTGGACACACTGAGGTAGAACCAGACAACAAGAGCTCAAAGACTCAGTGTGCAAAAGAAAACATCTCATTTTACAACAAAAAGATCTGCTTTGGTTTAATCCTCCTCAGAGGACTGATTGGACCTGAATCAGGAAACACTCAGAGCAGCAGAAGACTAGCAAATAGAAAAAAGTCTTTTCAGTAGAAAGCTCCAAATGTGGTCTGTAGAGACGTTCTTGTTGTAGCTCTGATAGCAGCATGGCTCTGAGGGTGGAAATGTCAGTCAGTCAAACACTTTGGTCCAAACTGAAACTTTCTCAACAACTACTGACTGTGTTCAGATCCATTGTTATTCTCTGATTGTTTCTGTCACACTATCAGCACTGAAACACTTTTGAATAAGAGAGATTTAAGCTGTGAAAAAATTAAAGATATTAAAAAAGCGCTGACGTAATACACTCTCCTGTGTTGACTCCAGCATCACTTCACTTCTTTGATGGTTCTGTTCTCTACAGAAAAATTCCATCTGACTGTTCATCCACTTGGAAAGCAGAATTGGCATTACTCATTTCAATGAGGACATGAGAAGCAGAATCTGGACTTTATGGATCCAAAGAGCAACAGGCAGCCTTTGCTTTTTGACTCTTTTTCTTCTTCTTTTTCTCCCAGGATCTCAACACTGTCAGAAAAAGTGAGAGAGTGGTGGAGACAGTTGGCTCAGATGAGTTTCAGCCTGTTTCTCTGTCACAGTGACAAACTGAGGAACACTGCTTCATGTTAGGGCTGCACGATATGGCCAAAAATCAATACCTCGATATTTTTTTGTTATATCTCGATACACGATTTATGTATCTTGATATTTTGATTTCTCCTAAAAATCACTATATTAAATGTTCAATCCAACCCTTTATTGATGAAATGACACCAGTATAATGATTCAAGCAGACCTTTCAGTAAGATTTATAAAATTTGCAGCCAAAAAGGGAAAAATCAAAATAAGGTCAAGTTTAACAAACCGTTAACTCCAAAACACACTTTATATATTTACATATTTTAAATTCCAGTAAAATATTCAGGTTTATTTATCTGGTTGAATGTATCACATGACTGTCTCAATAGATTTCTAAAATTACAACAACGAAGATTGAAAAAAAATTGAAAATAACATGAACTGAAACTGGGGATGACTTAATCTATTTTTTATTTCCATAAATCAGCTAAATTATATACTGTTTGTCGAGCTGAAATGACTCTGTTCGTGACTTCTGTCACTGAATTTTTGTGGTGTAATGTTAGTCTTACAGTATGCTCTTATTTTGAAGGACACACAGGTTCATAACAGGAAGTTAGTTGGGCAACAAACCGAGACACGTGAATGAATGCTCCGTGAAACGTCTGTGGGAATTTTTAATGTGCAACACGACAGTTAGTCACACAACGCTTTTGTTTCTCTTCTTTGTCGTGAAGAGCTGGGAGATAAACAGGTGAGGATCACAGGAGGCAAATCGTCGGCTGTTTTCCAAACCGCCTACTACACTAGCGATGCCTACTACTTCGGCTGAAATTCAGTATTTAGTATCAGTATGCGAAAACTTGCGAGATCTGTAGTATACTACAAGTTCCCGGATGACCTACTGATCGGAGAAAATTTCTCAGTATGCAACGGACCAGTCTACCTGGCGTACTGTTTCCCACAATGCACGGCGCTAATGCTGTTTGTCAGTTTGGGGGCGCTCAGGTTGAGGTGAATTACTGACACCTACTGGAATAAATCAGCTCAACTACAACACAACAACAAAAATGTGAAATGGTCCGGGAGATAAAAGTGAAGTGACAGGAAAGAAACAGCGGTAAATCTGCTCACTTCATCATGAAAGAGCTGTTTACTTTTATGAAATTCATAAAAGCCCCTAAATCATTTATCACTTTTTATTTTACACTAACAGCCTACGTGGGTAATGAGGACGCAGTTTTTCCACCAGCTGTAAAAATAAAAAGTCAGTTGNCATGCTTAATTTCATTTATTTATTTTCCTTTGTATCTCATTGACATCTAATTTAACTTATCTACTTTTATTGCTCCTGTAACTTCACCACTGATTGATGTGGTGAATTAATGACTGAAATGCCAAATGTACTCATGGTTTACTTATGATGAAATTAAACATTAGAAAAAAATCCATCAGCTCCACTTCCTGAAATCCAGAGTAGTATACTACTTCACAGGTCCAACAAAACAGTCATACTACATACTACATGTGGAAGTAGTAGATAGTAGGCAGTGCCTACTACCTACTACTGTAGTATGTAGTATGTAGTTGGCGGTTTGGAAAACGGCCAACGTCTTTTCTCTCAAAAACACACATGCGCAGGAGATTTTCTGGATGGGCGGGGGAGTGAGCTGTTTAGTGTGAGAAGCACCAGCAGAGAATGAAAGAAACGCAACTGTGAAGAAAATTACAGACTGACGTCTCAAAACATTTACCTGGCCATTTATACTCGATGGTCGCGATATAGTCATTTTATACATCCCACATGCAACAACTCGCGATGTATTGCGTATATTCGGTATATCCCCCAGCCCTACTTCATGTTGAACAGCAGTTCGGACTCATGTTGGACAGAAAATCATTCTGACTGTGTTTCTTCCTCCAGGGTGGACCATGGTGGACAGCAGAGGTTAAAACCTGGTCTGAAGAAGTGTAAGTGTGGAATCAGTTTGACTCCTGATGAGCAAACAGCAGACTGTCAGCTAACAAAGAATAAAGCCTTCAGCTGTGTCTGATCATAAACTGCTGCTGTGTTGTGTCTTTTTCTCTCCATCAGATTTCTGTCAACTCACTCTGGACTCAAACACAGCAAACAGAAACCTCAGACTGTCTGAAAACAACAGGGAGGTGACACATGTGGAGGAGGATCAGTCATATCCCGATCATCCAGACAGATTTGACCGCTGTCCTCAGCTGCTGTGTAGAGATGGTCTGACTGGTCGCTGTTACTGGAAGGTCGACTGGATAGGGAGTGTGAATATATCAATGAGTTATGGAGGAATCAGAAGAAAAGGCTACAGTGATGACTGTGGGTTTGGATTTAATGATCAGTCCTGGAGTCTGATCTGCTCTGATAAACGTTACTCTGTCCGTCACAACAACATAAAAACAGACCTCCCTCGCTCCTCGTCCTCTGACTCTCACAGAGTAGCAGTGTATGTGGACTGTCCTGCTGGCACTCTGTCCTTCTACAAAGTCTCCTCTGACAAACTGATCCACCTCCACACCTTCAACACCACCTTCACTGAACCTCTCTATCCTGGGTTTGGGTTTGGGTTTGTGTCTCATGGTTCCTCAGTGAGTCTGTGTTTGTTGTAGGAGGGAGAGTCTCCTCCTCTCTACACAAACTCTACAAACACAAAGAGCAGCTGAAGAACAGTTTAGCCTCTGCACTAACACACACAAACTTCAGCTGAGTCTTTGACTCTTTCTCTCCTGTCACATCAGTATGAATGTCTGTTATCAAAGAGCAGGACTCAATGGAAAACTGTCTCACTGAACTGGACTTCTTTCCATCTCTAGAGTGAAAAAATCCGGCCTCATTCAGACTGTTTTTCTTCAATGTGTTGATGAGAAAGTTTGTCAGAGACGTCTGAGTCTGATTGATGAAACTCTTCTTCACCTGCAGAGTTGTTCTCACCTGTGTTTAAACTGATGAATGCCATGTCCTCATGAGACTGAGACAAAAAGAGCTGCAGCTAAATGAACAACTCTCGCTGGCTGATTTGAAGCTGATGTAGAACAATCTAGAAGCAGAGACATGGGGCTGCAGCTGTTCTGCTGGATGTTTTTATGATTCTGTTTGATGTGGACAAACTCTTCCTGTTTGATTATTTTCTGTGACTGTTTTGTGTAAATTCCAAAGATTATTGATGATTCCTGAAGTGGGGCCCTGAGCTCCAAAGGGGGGTCAGGATTACCCAGAGATGATGATCTGGTTTCAGAATGAAAACAATGTGATGGTGAATGTTTTTATAAACCTGTAGCTTTAACTTGTGCCATGTTAAAGTTTTTGCTTAGCGCATTTTGACTTAACCCCAACATTTGCTTTTACAGGTTGGAACAAACATTGTATCGTTCAGATTAAAGCTGAATATATTTGATCAAACATGTAGAGATAAACTCTCTCTGAATAAACCATCTGAACATCAAACAATTTAATATTGATCTTTAATTATATAAATGTGAGTTTTGTTCATCAGTTACAGATACATATCTTCAATTTGCAATTTTCTAGTGCTATAAAAAAAATATTCACAGTTTTTACAATTTTTTTCTTCTTTTATTCATTTTCACAATCTTTTTCCACTCCAATCATGGTAAAATTTATAACAAACTTAATTGTGCAGCATTTTCAGTATGCTGCACAATACTCACTAACAGGATATGTACAAAAAATAAATAAAAAAAATGTCTCCCTCAGTTTTCTGGTCGTATCAGCATCCATTTTCTCAAACATTCCCGTTAGAAAAAAACAAAATTAGTACTAGTTCATGCAGCATTACGCACATCAGAAACACTTTTGTAATATTTCGTCCTTTCAAGTATTGAATCCCTTTTGTGTTTGCCTCTTACACCATCACACCTGCATTGTTATAAATGAACTCATTTTTCTCCTTGTGTGTCGTCTTCTCAAGTCACCAGAACTACATTCTTGAATAAATGACTTTTAAATTCTGTAGCAAATGTTGGTCTAAGCCAAAACTGTCTAGTTTTAGTTGAACTACTCAATTTGACCTTGAAGAATAACTGTGTCCGTCAAGAACTTCTCTAAAGGACCCCACGGCTCATATTAGCAACAATGTTAGTCTTTATTGAAAAGAAAAGTAAGAAACAAATAATATAGATGCACTGGACAAAAGGAAAACAAAACCTCAGTGAGTGCTTTAGAACTTGTGTTGAAATGTAACAGAAATTCACAGGAGGACTTGGCTTATAAGCCCTGTGATTGACTGGCGACCAGTCCAGGGTGTGCCCTGCCTCTCGCCCAATGACAGCTGGGATGGGCTCCAGCCACCCGTGACCATGAACAGGATAGACGGTAAAGAAAATGGATGGATGGATGGATGGACTTGGCTTATATTAACGTGGAGAAAAGATCTCTAGAAATCCCTGACATTCAAAGTGAAGATTCAGGAAACATCTTCAAATAGACACGAGGAGCAGACACCGGGGCAGAGCCCTCCTTTGGTTTAAATTTTCCTTCAGTCATTTTGAGGCTCAGCTCCTGTGTGAGCAGGTTAAATAGTAATTCCTCACCATGACAGCGTGATGAGTCATCCTGCATTCAATAGATTCATGTTTCTGCTGTTATTCCATGTGTGACCACTATTATTACCCTCATTATTTACAATGCACTGACTGTGATGTGTCACTTTTGTGGCTCCATCAGTCGACAGATGTAGCTCAGTCCATCCAAAAAGAAAAAATCTGTATCTTTGGTGCAGGATGTCATCAGGACTTCAGAAAGGATTGCATCTTTCCCTAACAACTCTTTGTCTCCTGAGCACTCCTCTCATGATCCACACATCAATGTTGACAGGATCTTCTAAGAATGGACGGAGCATTTTCAAAGAGAGCTGATTGGTCAGGAGGTGCTGCTTTGGTTCCCCCTGATCTCTGATCCAGAACAAAACCTGCTCCAGAGCAGTTTAGCTGTTCAGCATGAGGAAGAAGTGAACCAGTGTTGTAGGATGGAAAATTCAGGGATAACCCTGAAGTTCCCTCAATAAGAGAAAATCCAGCTTTGGTTCTTGTCTTGTCGGTGCAGAGAGTGAAGGAGACAGGGCAGGGGGCAGGGAAAAGAACAATCTTCAAGTAAACAAAAGCACACACTAACAGACACACAGAAGAGGGACTGTGACGGATACATCTTGGTTGTCGTGTTCTGGTAGGACATCTAACCCTCTCAGCCTCCTCATCATCCTCTGAAAAGGATGAATCTTCCTCATACACCTGCACTTCAGGCTCTTCAGCCTCAGAATCCAGCTCATGTCTAAGTCTCATCTCCCTGAATCCTCCTCCTCTTAAATCTCCTCTTCCTGTTCATCCTGAGTGCTATCCTGGCTTCTTCCTCTCTGACGGAGCTTTTCAGCACAGCTCTGTACTCTGGAGTCTCTGACTGCAGCTAAGAACAAGAACACGCTGCTTCAGGTGAGAGTCAGGACTTTTCTCAGGTTTGTTCACCATCAATTCATCCTCACTTGAGCTCTCAGAGTTTTCAAGGAGTGTCTGAGTCCCTGCTTTTTGTTTTCTCCTGTTTTTCCTGTCTTTTGTTTCAGTCTTTATTACTTCCTTTCAGTTGTTTACAGCTCTGTGAATCAACAAGGTGAGGACGAGGTAACGAGGTTTCTGTGGAGGATTCTTCCTCTAACGTCTCCATCCAAAAGTTTTACCACATACAATGACCTGTCTGCTCCTCACCTTTACTTGACAGGATGGTTTTTGTTTTCCCATAGCACATGAAATTTTCCTTTATTCCTCAGAATAATGTCATCAAATATTTAACATGTCGCTGTTTTGCCAGACTTTTGAAGTGCTGCATGAGCAAACTTTGTGAAGAGGTTGACTATTGAGAAATGAGATCATTTTGAGGTTGTAATGCTTTGTAAATGTTTTTTTTTTTAGCATGGACACATTTTTTTCACACCATCTTCGATGTCCTCTCTCACTTCAGGTTAAATGAATCTCTCTGACTTTTGCACTATAAGGCGCACTTAAAATCCTTTAATATTCTCAAAAATTGACAGTGTGCCTTATAATCTGGCACCTTATGTATCAATCCTGGTTGTGCTTACCGACCTCAAACCGATTTTATGAAGTACACGGTGCTCAAAAATCTCTCAAAATGTTTTCCTAGACTTTGGTAAGATACGAAGCTGCATTGCTAAATTGTCAGAGCATGACAGTTAGCGTCATAGTAATGCGCCTCGCAGAGTAATACATACTGTGCTTCTGCATATGGGAACTGTAACATTATGATCTGTGTATCTGTGTGTATGAATCCCAAAAAGGCACTTTGAAGAGACATGCTTACGAAGCGGATTTTAAGCTTAATGCTATCAATCACGCAGCAGAACATGGGAATAGAGCAGCTGCGAGAGAATTTAATATTAATAAATGAAAAGTGGGTGTATTGTTTTATATTTCATGTGTTACAACTGAAAAATGTTGAGTTATTGAAGTTATTGAGTTGGTCAATGAGTTAAATAAAGTTTGACTTATCTGACTGTTCTGTTTTGGTTAGTTCACTTTATAATCTGGTGCACCTTATGTTGCGAAAAATATGGTATATAATCTATCCTATCAGCAACTAAATGACCTATTTCTCCATGTAACTGCCAAAAGATCAATGGCTTAAAGATTTCCAGGTACGACGTGCTGTGCACGAGAAATTGTTTTCCATCACAGGATCAAGTCCTTGTCGACAAACTCTGTCAAGAAGCGTTTCAATGTTGGTGATTCTCTCATTTGATCTTTGTGTCTCAGGCTTTTGTTGTTCTGTTTGAGTGTGATCACTCTGTTCGTCACTTCATCTTCTTTTGACTTATCCTGATGTTTGTCACTGGGATTGGATTTACTGCAGTCTCACCTGCAGTGTTCGATTCCTTAAACATGTCTACATTAGGTCTGATGGCTGAGATCCAGTCAGTGTTTCCTTCATCTCGTACTCACGGTCTCCAACAGCTGAGGTGTTGTCAGGTTTACGCTCCTCAGTGAATTCTTTCATCACCGTCTCCACATCTGTTTGTCAGGAGATCTGTATCATGGTAAACAGTAGCAGGACTGTATTTCAGAGTGAGTACCCACAATGCCTCACAGCATCTCGTTGTGCAGTCTTCATCACGTTCCTCAGGGTTATTATCACTGCATACAGTGAAGTGAGGGGCATGGAAGAGATAATGACTGAACATGAACAGAACAAAGTCACTAACTCTTCTTTTAAAGAAGACACATTTCTTTGCTCTGGGTTTGATTCCACAGCTTCTCTGTCTCTGCAGTAACTTTCCTCAGATTCTCCAAGTGAAGCCAAACCTGGTCTCACAGGTCTACAAGACAGCGCTCTGTGGGCATTTAGCTGATAATAATCCACTCAGGATCTGATGGATGAGTTTCCCTTTCTCGCAATAACTTTTGATGATAAGTAACACTGATTCAGGCTTGTGTGTGTTTTTTATTTACAGCCTGATACAAATGGGTTGAAATGGTGTTACAGGTCTTTGTGACTGGAATGTAATCTTTGAGGTTTATCACCATGAAGGTCAGAGAATCATCCAGTGTCTCAGTCATCTCAGGTGAAAACCTCTCTTTCCTTCCTCTGCTTCTGTTGCACTTTATGTTGCTGTTCTGTTGTTAAGTGTGTGTGTGTGGGGGGGGGTGGGGGTTCAACTGGAGGATCATGAAGCTCACTTTCAGCTCCAGTTTCATCAGTTTGTTGTTTCCTTGTGTGGTTTCACTCGTCCTGTGTCCTCATCCAAGTCTCCACTTTCCCTTTGTGACTTGGATGTTACAGTTGAGTTTCTCCTCAACATTTACATCTACAGCATCTACAGCATCAAGCAGCTGAGCACAGTCCTGACCTCTGACCTCTGACCTCACTGTTCCTTCTCTGATTAAACCCTCCTCCTGTCTGAAAGGTTTCATGTTTGTTGCTGAACTGAAAAGGTCCTGACTTCACCACAGACAGAGAACTGGTCCAATGAGCCAAACAGCAGGGGGCGCTCTTCCTGTTTGACATCACTGCTGATCATGAAACCACAGAGAAGACTTAGGCCCAATTCCAATTCCTTTCTTAACCCTCAATCTTAACCCTCAAGCTCAACCCTCAGTCTTAGTAGCCCTCAAAACCAAGTGTTAAGGGCTCTCTCTTGTGACTTAGAAATGGGACACCCCTTAAATGCAAATGAAATTGTTGTGGACTGTCTGTCAGTTATTCCTTCGGTTAGCGTTATCAAAAAAATAATCTGTATGAATAACACAACCACGGACATATTCAGCTGTCACAGCATACCATAGTTTATTGAAAGGTAAACACCAGCTATAACTATCGTTACATAACTCTGCGGCTACAGGAGATGACATTAGCCCGGTCATCTTATACCATTATCAGCACAAGCATGTTATATAGGCTATTATCTTGATAAAACAACTACATTACCACTGAGAAAAAAGACCATTTTGTAACGTTAACTTACTTAAACGATAACAACATGGCTTGTCTGCACCGGACGCTATTGACAAAAGATCGTAAAATAAAAATAAATGTTATGCAACACGAGGTAAATAATCCATAAAATGGGTCTAAACTAAGATAATACAATGGTTTTCGTAATATTTATATCTCCATTAACAAAGAAAATACTTATATTTGTAGCTCGCCTTCTCTGCCGCTTTGGACGCCATGTTTATTTACCGACAATACGCAATGCATTCTGGATGTCCCTTAGTCCCAAGGGTGGTGTCGGAAAATCGCAATATTGAGGGAGATACAGCCCTCAATCTAGCCCCTCAACCTTAACATTCTGAGAATCGGGACAGCACTTACACTTCGCGGGAGCGTGCATTTTGAGATTGAGGGTTAAGATTGAGGGTTAAGACAGGAATTGGAATTCACCCTTAATCTACAAGACACACATCTCTGAGGGAAAGTGACACACACTGTTGTGATAATATGAAGAGAAAACACTCCTGACTGCTTCTTGCTGTGATGATGACACTCAGTCAGACTGATCAGTGAAAACAGATGGAACCAATCAGCTGATTTAGCTAGAGGCATAACTTAAAGACACAAAGACCTGATGAGAAGAAATCTACCACATTTATTCATACATGCAACAAAACCTGAGACTAATTAAATAATCTTTAGTTGTGTCTCCATCAGAGCCGCTGTCAGCAGTGTCCAACAGAAAGTCCAGGATCAGTGTGATCCACACTGCTGCTTCATCACATCTGACAGTGCTGCTGTTTGTTTCATCAGAAGGTTAGTCAGCACCATCTAGTGCTCAGATAGTACAACTACATCATGTGATCAGTCTGTAATCTGACACTGTCTGGGTTTGAGCCACAGGTGAGAGCGGCTCTGACGTCACTCTGAAGTTCTGAGGCTGTGGCGGTGGCGGCGTCCTCAGATCAAACGCACACAGACACCAGGACTGAGGAGGGACAAAGCAGCAGCTTCTTCTCTCCACACATGAAGCTGGAAAGTGTCTGGAAGCTGAGCTGAACTGACTTCAACAGGTGAGAATCTTCCAGAGAAAGCTGCACATGTTTGATGATCAGGATCACTGTGCTCACATGCTGCTGGATCACTCTTCAACTCTACTCATCTTTCTGGATGCTGATTGGCTCTTTGAAATATGTTGTAGACTTTCTCTCTGAGTTAAAGAGCAGTGATTTGACAAAGATTGACCTCTTTACACGTTGTCTTTGTGGAGTAGCCTCACTGTTTTCCTTTATCCAGCAGTTCTTATGTTCACCCATCAGCTTAAGGTGACCTCTGACCAGATTTTTCACACATTCACAAACAGTAAGGGCTGATTTCAGGTCTTGTTTGATCTATTGCAGCAGACATTATTGAATAACTGAGCAGAGCGTCACAGCCGCCAATGAAAAGTGAAATGTAGACATGTGAAATTAAGTATTAGCAGAGACAGGTAGTTCATTTGATTAGATCAGCGTTGAAAGCCGGGACAAAGTTGACTCCTTATATCTGTGAGTCTCAAAGATCACTGTTGTAATCATTGACAGTTTATTATTCACAAACTAAACTTCCCTAAAGAGGCGGGGAATCTGCGCTCAGTGCTGACAACATCAGTAACAGACTCTCTGCTTCCTCATTCTGCTGAGTGAAGTGAACAGAAGCAGCTCTGCCTGTCTCACCTCTTCTCCTCTTTGATTCAGGTTTGGAAACTTTGAAAACTTGTGAAAATAATCAAAAATGTTCTTGAACTCTATAAAGAAGCTGCACTGATGTTAAAAATGTAGGTGAAGTGTATGATTTACAGACAAAGACTTTTTTTTTTAATACTTTGTACAGTAGCTGGGCCAAGATCCGAACGTCTTTTCAATAAATTCATAATAAGAGTCTGTTTCAATTTAACTGCAGTTCATTTCATTTTGTTTTGAATCTTGGGTCTTTGGTCTTTCTAATGTCTGAAATTCATGGATTGTTTGATCAGTGCTTTGGTCAGTTGTGACAGATAAGTCATGTGAGTTTTGGTTCCTCTTTTTGTTTCCTGATTGGGACAAAAAGCTTTCAGTCAAATCAAATCTTTTTATTTATCACAATTAAAAGCAGCAGATACTGACCAACGTGCTGTAGAATTCATACAGCACACAATGTAGGAAAATACAGAACCAATGTGTTTTTAAAAACATACAGAAATAAGAAAGACATACAATAGAATGACAATAAAAATGAAAATAGTAATGATACTATTGCGATTATTATTATTATTATTATTATTATTATTATTATTATTATTATTATTATTATTATCGTTTTAATGTAAAAAAGCAGCTTTTCCCTGAACTTTTCTTCACCTGTTTTAGATGATGGTAATTTTTTTACATGCACGCCTCTGAACAGTGTCTGAATATGGTTGCCCACCAAGGGCAGAGGTTCAGCGAAAATTGCAGACCTCTGACTCACCGTTGTGAGCTGTTCTCTCATGTTGAGTGGTCCGCTTTGTCAACGCTCACACACCTTGAATCTAAAATGAAAGGTATGGAGGCTGATTCTACAGGACATTGATGTTTTAGCTCAGCTGTTTGATCAATTGATTTCCTGATAAACTCATAGATGGTCCTATTTTGATTTATATTGTTGTATCTTGTAAACTGTACTTGGTCTGTCTCTGTACTTTGCATCTGTAACTTCATGTTTTTGCTGCTGCCTGTCTTGACCAGGTCTCCCTTGAACTAAGAGGTGGTATGGATGGTGGCATCAAAAGCTGCTGATGTGGCTCTTGAACATCTTCATTCCTGAATGTTGCATTTCTAAGCCCACTTACTTTCATGACAAATCTTCAATGACAGCTTGATAATGTTTTACAGGTTGAGTCGGCTTTGTGGCCCATGTGCACAAAGTAAAACTCTTCCATAACACAAAGTCAATTTGTTGGAAAGATTTCAATGCACCCTCACATAGTTCAAAGCACCATGTACTAGTACTAGTACTTTTCTGATTGTGGTGTTCATCTAGACACTAAAGGGTGACTGCTGTGAGTTCACTATTTGTTTTCACACTGCAAAAACGTAAATCTAAGCAAGTCATTATGTCTTATTTGTAGGAAAAATTGTCATATTGTTCTTAATTTGAGCCACATTCACCAGACCAGGTCATAAAAATGTCTTATTTCAAGTTTTTTTTAAGACAAAAATGAGGTGTAAATTGCTTGTAACAAGTATAAAAAAAAATCTGCCAATGGGATAAGACGGGAAGTTTCTTGAAATTAGAAAGATGTCTTAAAACAAGAATCTTTTATCTTATCCCATTGGCAGATTTTTTTTTTACTTGTTACAAGCAATTGATGCCTCATTTTTGTCTTTAAAAAACTTGAAATGAGACATTTTTATGACCTTGTCTAGTAAATGTGGCTCAAATCGAGAATAGTAAGACAAATTTTACTAAAAATAAGACATAATGACTTGCTTAGATTTACGTTTTTGCAGTGCAGCTGTTCAAGGGAAAATTTCAGTTCAAAGGGAAGTCTCATGCCAATTTAACTGAGAATTGGTGCATTTGGAGCAGTTTGGTATTGAAAAGAACATTGTTAGAAAAAAAAAATTATATACATATATATATTCAGCTGGTACTCCAAGTTGCAAATAACTTTGTTCAAATAAGAAAAACTATGATTGGAGAAGTCTTTAAACTATTGAAGTTTCAACTTCTAATTAGTTAGATGCAACAGGATTAAACGTGTTACTTCAATTCTATATGGATTATGCAACTTCTTTGTTCTTTCTACTAAATGGAAAAATAAAAAATGTATCATGTCCTCCTTGCATTCACAGTGATTATTACTCCTTGAATCAAACAGTTAGTGATCTCTAAACACCTTGATTGGAGAGGGATAATCTGGCCTAAAGAGGTGTTGTGTGGAAGTGGTTTATAATGTTTAATCAGGGCCCCTCAGCTGTCAGGAGGCCCCATAGAGGACCAACCATTAAACCTGTCCTGTGTCTCTGTTTGATATTTGTCAGAATGTGAAAACTGAAAGTAGAAACAAAAGATTGAAAACAGTTGAAGATTAAAATAAAGAAACATGAGGATGCAAACAGAGACTCTTTGGTTGAAGTGTAACACTACTTAAACTTTGATGTCTGTAATATCTGATTGTGGTCACCATAGCATGTTTGTGGAGAGTGTGGGGGCTGTTTAGGCTCCTCAGATCCTGTTGGTGGCTCCAACAAGGTTTGTGTCAGTCCTGAATATCTGTGTCATGTTCCTGAGAGGAAGGAGAACTAATGTGTTTCCTGTGCTGTAAAGCTTGTTGTAATGAATGAACATGTTGTTGTGTTTGTGTGAAGGTGGGGGCTCTGCTATGAATCAGTGTGAGGACAGAGAGGAGGGAGCCCCTCCCTCTAAAAGCTCTCTGTGTGGGGACCATGAGAGCCAGAGCAAAGCTCAGAGGTGAGATGAGGATCTCTAACTGTCCATGACTCTTCTCCATGTCAGAGCTCAGCACTCACATCACTGCAGCATCAGGATTCACACTCACACCTCTCACTGTGTGTGTGTGTGTGTGTGTGTGTGTGTGTGTGTGTGTGTGTGTGTGTGTGCGTGCGTGTGTGTGTGTGTGTGTGCGTGTGCGTGCTTGTGTGTGTGTGTCACAGCCCAGAGCATCAGCAAAGATCAGACTCTCCTGGATCAGCACCTGCTCCCAGCTGTGTGTCCTTAAAGAGTGATCTGTCTATGGGTCGATATGTGGACTTCAAAGCTGTGCATCAGTCTGATGGTCAAAAGTAATAACCTTTCAGAGTGTTTTTTTATCAGAATTGAAACTTTAGAAAAGTTTGTAGTAAATTTCAGCAGCACTTCTACTTGAAAAAAAAATCAGTTTTCATGTTTATTCATCATTGTCTGACATCTGTCAGAGTCAAACAGCAGAGACCAGACTCTCCTGAACCTGGACCTGGACCTGGACCCAGCTGTGTGTCCTTCAAGAGTGATGGTTCCATGTGGAGAGATATTATATTCAAACCTGCAGAGATATGTGTTGATGAAAGGTGAGACTTTCAGAGTAAACTTTCTGTTGTTTGTGTGAAATAGGGCTGCACGATCTGGTCTAAAACCAATACCTGGATATTTTTGGCTATATCCAAATACACTATATATATCTCAATATTTTGATTTCTCCTGTAAATCACCATATTCAATGTTCCATTCAACCCTTTGATTAATACAATGGCACCAGTAAAATGATTCAAACAGACCTTTCAGTCAGATTTCAAACATTTGCAGCTATAAAGGGAAAAATCAAAATCAGGTTAAGTTTAACGAACCTTTCATTCCAAACCACATTGATATAACTATATATTTTTTAGTTCCAGTGAAATATTTTATTCAGATTTATTAATCCGGCTGAATTTATCACATGACTGTCTCAATAGATTTCTAAAATTACAACCATTAAGGCCAATTAAAATTTTGAATTGAACATGAACTAATGTTGTGGATGACTTAATCTAACTTTTATTTCCATAAATAATCTACCTGTGTATTGTTGGTGCTGAAAGGACTCTGTTAGTGACTTCTGTTTCTGAGCCTGAGCTCTCATTGAAGTTTTGTGGTGTCATGTTAGTTTTACAGCATGCTCTCATTTTGAAGGACACACAAGTTCACAACAGGAAGTTAGTCGGGCAATGAAACGATGCTCCATGAAACGTCTGTGGGAATCTTTAATGTGCAAGACAACAGTTTGAGGATTCTCCTCTTCCCTCTGTTCACTTTACAGCTCAGAGTTTCTTTTTTGGTGTTATTAGAAGTTTGTGTACGTTTATGGTGACGCTGCAAAACATCACGTTTGTTTCTCTTCTTTTCCGTGGAGAGCTGGGAGAGAATCAGGCGAGTATCAAACAGGCAACAAAACAAGCCCAAATATGAAACTATACTTTTGAAAACAAGCCCAAAAATCACAACCTGCGACCGACGAGATGTGCAAGTGCCTTTTTCCCTCATCCCCAATACATAAACACGCATGTGCAGGAGAGTTTTCTGGATGTGCAGGAGAGTTTTCTGGATGTGCAGGAGAGTTTTCTGGATGTGCGGGGGAGTGAGCTGCTGTGAGAAACACTGGCAGAGAGTGAAAGAAACCAAACTATGAATGAAAATTACATACTGACATCTCAAAACATTTACCTGACAACTTATACTCGATGGCTGCAATATAGTCACTTTGTACATCCTGTGTGCAACAACCTGGGATACATCGAGTATATTCGATATATCCCCCAGCCCTAGTTTAAAACATTTGATCCTAACTGTGGTTGGTGTTTTCTCTGTGAAGGTGAACATGTCTGAGTCTTTGTGTTTCTATCAGGATCCAACAGCAGTAAACAGGACTGGAGGCAGAAAGAACTGGACTCAGCATGTATCTTCATGTGTGTCCTGTGTTTGTAGGAGGATTCAGCAGTGTTTCTACAAGGATCCACTAGATAGACTCTATCACTACTTCTGACACACAGTAAGATAATAGAGGTGATGTACTAGAACACAAACAAGGTGTCTCAACTCGTCGTCTCTAGTCTCCGAGGGTAACCAGTCAGACGGGTCGTCGTAGTTTGTGTCGACCTACTGAGGTATAACTACCACACATTTACATGTTTGTGTCGAGTCTCCAGAGAGGTCATGCTGGCTGCTGCTCTCACGCAGACTCAGACTTTGTCAGCAGAGAGCAGAGTTCCCAAACTGAGTCCAGTTTGAGCTTTAAACAACACAAAGACTTTACTTCATGTTAATGACAGCTGCTGCTTTCAGCTTCATTCTAAGAAACACATCAGGTCTAAAGTCACTGCAGACTTTTTCTGGATGGAAACACACCAGGAGATTTCTCCAACATGAAGTTGATTTCATAGAAAGTTGATTTGTAGAAGACTGGATCACAAAGCTGCTTCACCTCTTAGTCTGTGGATGCTCCTGTCTCCATGCTGGACTCTGCAGACCAGCAGCTTTCTGTCTGTCACACATGATCTGATCTGACCTTCTACAAGTTACACTCCACATTTTCTTCTCTTCCAGCTGCTCCAGGAGAACATTATCAGCTTTGTAAAGAGTGAGCTGAAGAAGATCCAGAGAGCCCTGAGTCCAGATGACCCAGTTACGAAACTCTCAGTCTCCGAGGATGAGGATGAAGAGCAGAGGAGGAGCAGAGAGGCCTTCCTGAAGATCACTCTGCACTTCCTGAGGAGAATGAAGCAGGAGGAGCTGGCTGACTGTCTGCAGAGCAGTAAGAGGATTTAACACATGTAACATGATGGAAAGAGCAAATGGAGACAACATGGGAGAGTTTTACATTTCAAACTCTGCTCTTAATATGATGCACACATTTGTATCACATCTATGATCTGAGACAAACTGTTCACAACTGATGAGCTGAAGAGATTTCAGAGAGGAAACAAATCAAATCCATCCTGATGTTTGAAAGTTGAAACTCATCCGACTGATTGTAGCTTCAGATCATTCATTACATTTCTTTTTTCTTCATTCAGGAACTGTTGTTCCACAGTGCAGACATAAAGTGAAGTGTGAGCTGAAGGAGAAGTTCCAGTGTGTGTTTGAGGGGATCGCTAAAGCAGGAAACCCAACCCTTCTGAAGCAGATCTACACAGAGCTCTACATCACAGAGGGAGGGACTGGAGTCCAGTTACTCCTTGTACTCGAGTCTGTCTAACTTCGTCGTAGGTCCTGTGGTCTGTCTCGTCTTTGAAGCATCAGACAAGAAGACATCTTTAAAGGCCCACCTGGAAGACAGGAACCAATCAGAAGAGTGCTGACAAAGGGAGTGGCTGGCATCGGGAAAACAGTCTTAACACACAAGTTCACTCTGGACTGGGCTGAGGACAAAAGCAACCAGGACATCTGCTTCACATTTCCATTCACTTTCAGAGAGCTGAATGTGCTGAAAGAGAGAAAGTTCAGCTTGGTGGGACTTGTTCATCACTTCTTTCCTCAAAGCAAAGAAGCAGGACTCTGCAGCTTTCAACACTTGCAGCTGCTCTTCATCTTTGACGGTCTGGATGAGTGTCGACTTCCTCTGGACTTCCACAACAATCAGATCCTGACTGATGCTACAGAGTCCACCTCAGTGGATGTGCTGCTGACAAACCTCATCAGGGGGAACCTGCTTCCCTCTGCTCGCCTCTGGATAACCACACGACCTGCAGCAGCCAATCAGATCCCTCCTGAGTGTGTTGACATGGTGACAGAGGTCAGAGGGTTCAGTGACCCTCAGAAGGAGGAGTACTTCAGGAAGAGATCCAGAGATGAGGAGCAGGTCACAACAATCATCTCGCACATCAAGAGCTCCAGAAGCCTCCACATCATGTGCCACATCCCGGTCTTCTGCTGGATCACTGCTACAGTTCTGGAGGATGTGCTGAAGAGCAGAGAGGGGGGGCAGCTGCCCAGGACCCTGACTCAGATGTACATCTACTTCCTGCTGGTTCAGTCCAAAGTGAAGAGCATCAAGTATGAAGGAGGAGCTGAGACTGATCCACTCTGGAGTCCAGAGAGCAGGAAGATGATTGAGTCTCTGGGAAAACTGGCTTTTGAGCAGCTGCAGAAAGGAAACCTGATCTTCTATGAATCAGACCTGACAGAGTGTGGCATCGACATCAGAGCAGCCTCAGTGTACTCAGGAGTGTTCACACAGATCTTTAGAGAGGAGAGAGGACTGTACCAGGCTGACAAGGTCTTCTGCTTCATCCATCTGAGCGTTCAGGAGTTTCTGGCTGCTCTTCATGTCCATCTGACCTTCACCAAGTCTGGACTCAACCTGATGGAAGAANAGCTGCTGAAGAAGAGTTTAGCCTCTGCACTAACACACACACAAACTTCAGCTGAGTCTTTGACTCTTTCTCTCCTGTCACATCAGTATGAATGTCTGTTATCAAAGAGCAGGACTCAATGGAAAACTGACTCACTGAACTGGACTTCTTTCCATCTCTAGAGTGAAAAAATCCGGCCTCATTCAGACTGTTTTTTTTCAATGTGTTGATGAGAAAGTTTGTCAGAGACGTCTGAGTCTGATTGACGAAACTCTTCTTCACCTGCAGAGTTGTTCTCACCTGTGTTTAAACTGATGAATGCCATGTCCTCATGATGTGGACAAACTCCTCCTGTTTGATTATTTTCTGTGACAGTTTTGTGTAAATTCCAAAGATTATTGATGATTCCTGAAGTGGGGCCCTGAGCTCCAAAGGGGGGTCAGGATTACCCAGAGATGATGATCTGGTTTCAGAATGAAAACAATGTGATGGTGAATGTTTTTATAAATCTGTAGCTTTAACTTGTGCCATGTTTAGGTGTTGGCTAAGTGAATTTTTATTAAAACTCAACATTTGCTTTTCCAGGCCATCAATCAGAGAAAAGTTTAATACATTTGATCAAACATGTAGCAATGAATACTCTCTGAATAAACCACCTGGACTTCAAATGATATAATGTTGAACTGGTGTGAATTTCTTTACCTTGAAACCATGAAAAACACAAAACTAAAATGAAACTGGACTGTTGTTCACCTATTCAGCCTGGTTCAGACCATCAGTCGGTCTTTAGACCCTTCGTGAAATCTTACAGGCCTGAAGTTTCTCCTCATTATTTTCACTCTTCATATAAACTGAAGGAAACAGGACCTTGGTATCAGCCTCCTCCAGTCCTTGAAGCTGCTCTCCTCCCTGACCCATCCATACTTCCTCCTCTTCCTCTTTAATGAGTGAGTCCTTCTGCTCCTGGTCTGGACAGAGGCTCCTCTCCTGCTGCTCAGGGGGAAGCTCCTCTTTCTTCACCATTAGGAGCTCAACATCTACGGGGCACAGTTGACAAATATTGATCAGATATTACATCATCTTCTTGATGGAAAAGTAAATCTGAAAGAAAAACAAACTTGAGTGATCTAAAAGAAGAACTGAAGGTGGAGTTCACCTGTTCACACATCTGTTCACCAAAGAGATGGATTAATACATTTAAAGTTACAGAGGACTCTCACACTGGAGTCTAGGGCCCTGTTCACACAGGATTCGTTTAATCTGGTGACCTTTGGTAACTTGTATTAAGTGCAAATGTCTAGGTTTTTATTCCTGTGTGAATCAAACATGTCCATAATTTGTAAAGTAAAAGTCGCAGGGCAAATCACAAATCACATTTTCAGACTCACATACACTACCGGTCAAAATTTTTAGAACACCCTGTAGCGTGGGTCCTGGAGACTGGATCACCAGAGTGACCACATCCTGAATCAAGTTTATGACTGTGTCAAGGATGTTGAAGGAGTCGTCTGTTTCGCGTAAGCCTAATTCTGCAAATAGCCTCGTGTCATTAAGAGGCCATCTCTATAAGCACAATAGGGTCATTAAAGTGGTAGCATCCTGACTCCAGTTCATGACCGTGTCAAGGAGGCTGAAATAGGCATCTGGCTTGTGTGTAGCCAATCCGGCAAATGGTTTCGTGCCANGAGGCTCCCATTGGTCAGTCTGCCCAGCAGCATCAAACACAGCTGGATGACTCCATATTGATGGTGTGTAAATGTACAAACACAGCTCCTCCTGACAATCAGAGCACACACTCATTCTGTTTGGAGCTTTCTGAAGACTTTCCTGATCACACTGCAAACATCAGCTCTGCCTGAATTCTCTTCACACTCAGTCTTTGACTGATTGAATGAAGCTGCACATTTCTGAGCTGCACACACTCACAGCTCAGAGCAGTCTCCAGTACGACCGACGACGAGAGTGCGTCTGAGTCTGAAACAGTCGTCTCTCGTCTCAAGTGTTTGACTCAGGTCAAACTCGAAATTTGTTGTGTTTCTGAAACGAAGTACAATTACTGTCGACGACGTTTCAGCTTCATTCTAAGAAACACATCAGGTCTAAAGTCACTGCAGACTTTTTCTGGATGAAAGCACACCAGGAGATTTCTCCAACATGAAGTTGATTTCATAGAAAGTTGATTTGTAGAAGACAGGAGCATCCACAGACTAAGAGGTGAAGCAGCTTTGTGATCCAGTCTCCATGCTGGACTCTGCAGACCAGCAGCTTTCTGTCTGTCACACATGATCCGATCTGACCGTCTACAAGTTACACTCCACATTTTCTTCTCTTCCAGCTGCTCCAGGAGAACATTATCAGCTTTGTAAAGAGTGAGCTGAAGAAGATCCAGAGAGCTCTGAGTCCAGATGACCCAGAATGCTTTGAGAGTCAGAGGGAGGATGAGGATGAAGAGCAGAGGAGGAGCAGAGAGGCGTTCCTGAAGATCACTCTGCACTTCCTGAGGAAAATGAAGCAGGAGGAGCTGGCTGACTGTCTGCAGAGCAGTAAGAGGATTTAACACATTTAACATGATGGAAAGAGCAAATGGAGACAACATGGGAGAGTTTTACATTTCAAACTCTGCTCTTAATATGATGCACACATTTGTATCACATCTATGATCTCAGACAAACTGTTCACAACTGATGAGCTGAAGAGATTTCAGAGAGGAAACAAATCAAATCCATCCTGATGTTTGAAAGTTGAAACTCATCAGACTGATTGTAGCTTCAGATCATTCATTACATTTCTTTTTTCTTCATTCAGGAACTGTTGTTCCACAGTGCAGACGTAAAGTGAAGTGTGAGCTGAAGGAGAAGTTCCAGTGTGTGTTTGAGGGGATCGCTAAAGCAGGAAACCCAACCCTTCTGAAGCGGATCTACACAGAGCTCTACATCACAGAGGGAGGGACTGGAGAGGTCAATGAGGAACATGAGCTCAGACAGATTGAAGCAGCATCCAGGACACCAGACAGAGCGGAAACAAGCATCAGACAAGAAGACATCTTTAAAGGCCCACCTGGAAGACAGGAACCAATCAGAAGAGTGCTGACAAAGGGAGTGGCTGGCATCGGGAAAACAGTCTTAACACACAAGTTCACTCTGGACTGGGCTGAAGACAAAAGCAACCAGGACATCTACTTCACATTTCCATTCACTTTCAGAGAGCTGAATGTGCTGAAAGAGAGAAAGTTCAGCTTGGTGGGACTTGTTCATCACTTCTTTCCTCAAAGCAAAGAAGCAGGACTCTGCAGCTTTCAACACTTGCAGCTGCTCTTCATCTTTGACGGTCTGGATGAGTGTCGACTTCCTCTGGACTTCCACAACAATCAGATCCTGACTGATGCTACAGAGTCCACCTCAGTGGATGTGCTGCTGACAAACCTCATCAGGGGGAACCTGCTTCCCTCTGCTCGCCTCTGGATAACCACACGACCTGCAGCAGCCAATCAGATCCCTCCTGAGTGTGTTGACATGGTGACAGAGGTCAGAGGGTTCAGTGACCCTCAGAAGGAGGAGTACTTCAGGAAGAGATCCAGAGATGAGGAGCAGGTCACAACAATCATCTCACACATCAAGAGCTCCAGAAGCCTCCACATCATGTGCCACATCCCGGTCTTCTGCTGGATCACTGCTACAGTTCTGGAGGATGTGCTGAAGAGCAGAGAGTGGGGGCAGCTGCCCAGGACCCTGACTCAGATGTACATCTACTTCCTGCTGGTTCAGTCCAAAGTGAAGAGCATCAAGTATGAAGGAGGAGCTGAGACTGATCCACTCTGGAGTCCAGAGAGCAGGAAGATGATTGAGTCTCTGGGAAAACTGGCTTTTGAGCAGCTGCAGAAAGGAAACCTGATCTTCTATGAATCAGACCTGACAGAGTGTGGCATCGACATCAGAGCAGCCTCAGTGTACTCAGGAGTGTTCACACAGATCTTTAGAGAGGAGAGAGGACTGTACCAGGCNGTCTTCTGCTGGATCACTGCTACAGTTCTGGAGGATGTGCTGAAGAGCAGAGAGGGGGGGCAGCTGCCCAGGACCCTGACTCAGATGTACATCTACTTCCTGCTGGTTCAGTCCAAAGTGAAGAGCATCAAGTATGAAGGAGGAGCTGAGACTGATCCACTCTGGAGTCCAGAGAGCAGGAAGATGATTGAGTCTCTGGGAAAACTGGCTTTTGAGCAGCTGCTCTTTCCTTTGGACTAGAAGATACTTAGTCTGGACTGTCTCACACCGTAGCTGTAGTGTCGTCGGAGTCACATGAGTCCTCACAAGTGTGTCTAGAAATCTCTCCTCTCTCCTGACATGGTCCGACTGTTCCAGAAGACGAAGTAGGTAGACTCGCAAGTCCTCAATCTGGCTGCTCTTCATGTCCATCTGACCTTCACTAAGTCTGGACTCAACCTGATGGAAGAACAACAAACAGCATCCTCCATCTCTAAAATCTTTAGAGTCAAAGCTAAACTGACTTGTCTCCATCAGAGTGCTGTGAACAAGGCCTTACAGAGTCCAAACGGGTACCTGGACTTGTTCCTGCGCTTCCTCCTGGGTCTCTCTCTGCAGACCAATCAGAGTCTCCTGAGAGGTCTGCTGACACAGACAGGAAGTGACTC